>SZWC01004211.1:5595-22014 GCA_023375785.1 Penium margaritaceum
CTAGGAAGCTTCTATGCATCTTCTCAGAGACCAGCGGGGCATCATTGATGACCAACAGCGCCTGTCTCATACCGCAGACCGCAAACATTCTACCCTTGGCGCAGATCAACCCGCAGTGGCAAGGCACGCTGACGCCACCAACCGATTGGAACGAATTCTTACGCGCCATGCTCGCATGTTTGTGACGACTGAACGAAAAGTTCGACGCAAGGTACAAACTCCAGTGCATTCCTCAGCAGTCCAGCGTGGCTGAGTACACGCAGAGATTCCGCGAGATCACCATGAGAGCAGACATCGCCCCCGACGAACTTTGTTTTCACTATAACAACAACATCAAGCGAGATATCCGACGAGCAATTGCCATTTTCAGTATTCAAAACGACTTGCCGCTGATGTTCCCAACAGTAGGAAGGATCAACATCAGTTACTGAAACGCTAGGATCCAGGAATCCTGCAGCTAGCAACCTCCCAAACACAGTTATCGTGGAAACGGAAAAAACTAGTCGGCGGAATCCTCGACTCCGATGGATGTAGACACCATCGACCATAGAGATTCGCGCATCTGCTACAACTATGTAAAAATCGTGCACATCGCTTGCAGCTATCAAAGCAAGCAACAGATGAAAAAGGGGAGGGGGGAAAGTCACATAAAAATGAGTCAAAAAACAACAAAGGGCAAGGGATAAAGGGCAACTCTTGTCCACACAGTGATCTAAGCAAAATCATCCCCCATCTGAACGACCTACATTGCCGTAGAGGGTTTCTGAGATTGCAACGTTCGACAAGGAGTACAGGGAAGACTAACGAGAGATACTCCCGAGAGTTTAGCCTCAAGGATGCAAGAGTTGCAGACTACTATCGGCACTATTGGATGGGGGAGCCTCACACAGCTTTGTGAGCAACGTCATGGTTCCCAAGCTGGGCCTGCAAACCAAACCAAGAGTGTTTGAAGGAAAAACCATTGACAGAAGATTGTCAAAACGGAGACTCAGAGAACCATAACAAGTACAAGTAGGAGGTGTAAGGGCTGTAATGGTTTAGAGGTCTTGTCCAATGAGTGACCAATAAATCATCCTCGGACGAGATTTCCTCAACCGGCACAATCTGTAGGTCAACTTGAACAGTGGCGAAGTCTACGTGGAAATCGACAGCGCCAAATGAAAACTTTCGTGCATGGGACGTAAGCCGACAACGGATATAGCAAAGGTGGAAGCAGTAGAGGAAGTTGCGGTAGCCGAAAAGCGACAACCTGTACAGCTCATATCGCTCAAGGTGGCCAAACACTATATGCAACAAGAAGCTCATGTGTGGCTCGTACATCTTGAACCAATGGGAGAGGCGGAAGTGGCAACAGATGACTCATCGGCCTCATCAGCCTCATCGCCATCGACAAAGTTTGTGATGGTACCCAATGAGTTCACACCACTCATCCAAAAGTTTGCAAACTTCTTCCCGGATGAACTCCACAGAACCCTATCCCCTCAACAAGACATCATCCATCACATCAAACTGAAGTCGGAAAGTAGACCTACAGTTTGAGGGGCATATCAGATGAGCAATCACAAGCTGACCAAAGTGAAAAAACAACTCGACGAGATGCTCGGTCAGGGATTCATCTGCCCTTCACGTCATAACACACTGCACCACTACTATTCGTCAAAAAGAAAATAGGTGAGATGCGGATGTGCGTGGAATATCGGGCGTTGAACAACGCTACCATGAAGAATTGCTACCCTCTTCTCCGAGCAGAGGAGCTTTTTGACCAGCTCCGATGGGCTCAAGTTTTCGGCAAAATTGACCTACTCAGTGGTTATCACTTGATACTCGTAGCAGATTCCGACATCGAGAAGACGGAATTTCAAACTCGCTACAGGCATTTCAAGTTCATGGTAATGCCGTTCGGATTGAGGAATGCTCCTGCGACGTTCATGGCCGCATTGAACAACATTGTCCACCCATATCTTGATGATTTTACTGTGGTATACCTCAATGACATTCTGGTGTATAGCCGCACCCCGGAAGAGCACGATGGACATCTTCAAGATTTTACGAGTGCGACTTTGGTCGTCGTTCGATCGAGTTTTTAGATCACGTCATCAATGGTGGACGGATCCCTATGGATCGTAAAAAAGTAGCAGTAGCTGTTGACTGCCAAACACTGACCAACATTCGAGGCGTTCAAGTTCTCCTCGGCTTCTGCAGTTAATACCATTTTTTCGCAAGGGATTACGCCTGTGTGTCAGTGCCTCTTTCTGACGTCACTCGAAAAGAAAATGAGTGGCGGTGGGTAGACAACAAACAAGAAGCATTCACCACTTTGCGGAATGCTCCGACCTCAGTTCCTGGCCTACGATTAGCCAATCTAATGGCCGGCTACTTCATGGCTACAGATGCATCAGACCGAGCCATCGGCGCAGTCCTCCTATAAGACCATGGCAACGACAAGCTACCATTTGCCTACATGCCTCGGAAATTGCGAAGACTGAAACTCAACTATGCCGTACACGAGGAAGAAATACTGGCGGTTGTACATGCATTCAAGACATGGCGATGTTACCTGGAGTGTTGCCAACGCATCATGCACACTGACCACCATGCGTTGAAGTATCTGAAGACACAGCCAAACCTCAGTCGACGTCAAACCCGATGGATGGAGTTTCTCAAATCTGGGTTTGACTACGATATCACGTACCAGCCAGGAAAAATCAACTCTGCGGACTCACTCAGCCACCGACCAAATTCAATGGCTGAGGTGGCAACGCTACAACTACAGGGAGAACCGTACCTCGAGCAGCTGTTCACACAAGGCTACGACCAGCACAGCAAATATGACAAGGCAAAACTCTGGTACGACGTACCCTATTGGCGACAGCGATTCACTCGTTAGGTGGTCGTTCCCACAAACGACGAACTTCAGTGTATGCTGCTTGAGGAAAGCCACGACACAGGACCAGGTGGACACTTCAGAGAGGACAAGACGCTGAAAATTTTGGCGAAGAATTCTTGGTGGGACAAGATTCAATCCAACAAGGCCAACTTTCTACAAGCCTGCGACACTTGTCGGCGACAAAAGTTCCCTCGCACACGGCCACCTAGACTCCTACAACCGCTCCCTATTCCGATGAAATTGTGGGCTTATATCTCCATGGACTTCGTCACGAGATTACTGGTCACACCCGAGGGATGTGATGCAATCCTTGTGGTCATCGACAGGTTTTAAAAAATATCCCATTTCATTCCAACGACAACCACCGTCACCGCCAAGGGAACAATATGCCTGTTTCAAAAGGACATCATGCGGCTACACGGCGTGCTTAGAACCATAACAAACGGTAGAGACGGTCGATTCACCAGCCATTTTTGGCACAAACCGATGACCCGCTACGGCAGCAGAATTCAACTTTCGACCCTGTTTAATCCTCAAACCGACGGTCAAACTGAGGGGAAAAATCAGAGGCTTTAACAACTTCTCTGAACGCTATACAAACCTCATGGGATGGATTGGGCACAAAAATTCCCAACCGCCGACATCGCATTTAACTCAACAGTTTCCACCGCAACGGGTAAAACTCTGTTTGAAGTGGTGCATGGCAAATTCTCGCCACACCAGCCGGACTACAAAGTCAAAGCAACATTCCCATGGTCGACGTCCAACGTCGAAACTTGTCCACCATTTGGGATGTGTAGCTGGTACACGAAGAAAAAAAACACTTGTGTATTCTCCATTATTGGTGGAGTGTATCGAGGAGTGTATCGTGAATATGAATCAAAACGTACATCACTGCATTGATACATGAGTGTATTCTCCCCCCCTCCCCTCAAGATACACTACTCAATACACCCTCGTAATACATTTGGACAACAAAGGGAGGGGATGGGACGCTTGAGAGTTGACAAAAAAAGCCTTGCGACCATGTAACATAATGCTGGATCGTCATGACTGCTAGAAATACGGAACAGTTATGCACTATACGGAGCTAGAATCAAGTACAAATTGGCATTATTAGCAATATTGAAAATTTAAAATGAACTATTCAAAAAGCTCAGAGTAGGTAACCAAATGAGAAAACATATACATAAACAATAGAATAAAAAAAATGTTATGGAGAATGGATTTTGAACAAAGTTCATGGCATCTATTCATTGACCAGTTTCTCAGAAATTCTTGTGGTCATGTACGTAAAAGAAACTGTGAACACAATTCTAGCCAATAACTTCCAGGAAACATTAACAACTGTCTAAGCTATTTTCCTAGAAACATCCTCACCATATGCTTCAGTGCTGTACACACATTAACACGTGTGTGTCTAGCTCCCTGAGTGCCTGTGCAATAGGCAGCCCAGTTAGTAGTTTACACCAGGCAAATGAGGCCACTGATGAAGAACTGTTGGAGTGGTTGATGCAGGAGGAGCTTTGTGCCCATGAGAATGAGGTCTATGATTGTGCTGAACTTCCCCACAATTGCAAATCTGCTAATATGGTTCTTGTACGGATGGCTCACTTAATTGGTACAACGTGCGCCTGATGGTTCATGGTACCTTCATTTCCGTGAAGTTCAATTTCATGAGACATTTTATTATGTCAGTCAATGTACCACCACATGTATTCTTCTTGTCCTAATGCAATTCTGAGTGTGTCTCATCACTCCTTAGAGCTTCATCAAATGGATGTCAACAATGTACTTTTGAAGGAGATCTTGACATTGTTCAACCGCTTCCTATATGCCCAACAGTGTAAAAACCATGCCCTATGTTCCTTGTATGGACTTTTGTTGCTCTAACACTGAAAAGCTACATTTGAAATTTAAATGCACTACTACATTGTATGCACGGATTTCTGTGAATCTAGAAACGCACTACATGCACCACCACCTGCCACTTAATGGGTCCAAGTAATTTTCTCCATTTTCAAGAGATCATTCACTGAGTGTGTCATAAGTGTGTTTTTGCATCAGCAATGAGCACAATGCTCTAGCAAACTAGCTCTACAGACTGGAAGCCCCCAGATGAATGGAGGTCCAAGAATCCATGCAAGGTGGAAGCATGTAATGAATCTCTCATGGTTCATCCTTGTGTAATGAACAACCATACTACCCTCATGCATTATTCCCACATATTGGGATGTCTTGTATGATTGCAGATCCAAGGATCGGCCAAGAAAAAAACTACCCGTAAGAAGTCTTTCATCGTGGGACACAAGCATACTTTCCTCCTACAACATTTCCGCACTCCACAACCCTTTGTGGGAGTAGGAACACAAGGTTCTATGTAGGAAAAATTTCACACTGAATTCATGGTCAATGCAATTTTATGTGGAAAATGAGTGCACTTCCCTCATACACTAGTCCTAAGCACTGACACCCTCCCATTGGAATGGGAATAAAGAGCTCTAGGTATGGTTATATTATGCTCAAAATCGAGAGTGTTGTTGCTCTTGTTACTGCTAATGCAGCAGAAGGAGCAGTAGCAGTCTCGAAGATTGCTCTGAAAGGGTTTTTGTAACTTGTTTCCTTAGCTGCCTCTTAGGTTTTTGTGCTTGATGCATCCGCCGCTGCTATGTTCCCGTCGCTCTTTGTGCTGCTTCCATGTTCTCCACAAGGTACACACTCTGCCCTGGCTCCTTCCACTCTCTTGTGTGGTTCTTGCACATAACTGTGGCCTCTTTGTACATGCCATTGTAGAGTCTGACTACTCCTCCACCCACTCTGTTTTATTCCTACACCCAACAGGGCAAAGGAAATGCTACCAAAGAATTCCTCTACGCATCCTTCTTTTTTTGCATGCACAGTCATCATATCTAACCATGAAACAGCCATCAAAGAGCTCTATGAGCAACTTTGCCATACCCCTCTAGCCCTGGAAAGTGCCAGAAATCTCCAGCAGGATGTTGAAATCTCCAAGGCTGAGTTTCCAGAGCAGTTGCCGACCTTTTCTTACATTTCATGCTTGCTACTCGTGATTTCTTTGTTCATGTTGTTGCTACCGCCAACATTGTTGGCACTGCTGACACCGTCGGCACAAGCGCAATCACTGGCTCCTCTTCCTCTAGTGTTACTACCAATTCTTCTACGGCTGCAGGAGTTCTTCCGTGTACTCTCTTGCCTTGGTGTCAACGTGAATTTAAGACCATTCCACTGCAATTTTTACCTAAGCTTACTTTCTCCTCCTGGGAGGTTTGCATCAATGCCTGGGCACAGGAGGAGCAGCTTTGACAGTTTTACTTCAAACCTGGTCCTTCTGCTGCTACACCATTTCCCCCCTGCCTTCTGATTATGCCCATGATGTTTGTGTACTCATCAATGATAACCACGACAATCTCACCGGATTGGTCAGCACAATGCTGTCACTGCACGTGCATGTCTACGAAGCCTGTTGCCGCTTATGATCTCATACGCTGCCGAACCACTATCACAAGGCATGTAGCACAAGGCACACAAAGTGTTTAATTGAACCAGATCCACATGTGTGTAGATGAGAGTGCTGATGCACACTAGGCTTGCAGTCTCAAGCTGCTTTGAGAACTTGGTAGGGCCATCCCTGGACAGCTCTATGCATGCCCGTCCATTGTCACAGGGCTGATTTCTGCATTGTCTGATTTATTCCTTCATGTTTTCCGTGCTGAAATCAAGCGGGTTGCATTTGAGCTCATTGATACTAATGCCTTCCCTGGCATTGGATACCTTTATGAGTTCACCGCAGCTTGCTGACTGGTGACAAAATCTGCACAGTTAGCGTCTGCATCGCTCCGTTAGTGTACCCTCTTCCCCACTCTCCTCCTTTTCTAGCACCATATCCTCCTCTAGAGGAGGTGCAGATGTTGCGCTTGGTGCAGGTTACAGGCGTGGTGGTGACGATTGGGGTGGGAGTAATGGCAAAAGTGGGGGCCACGATGGAAGGGATCATTGTAACCTGTTGTCCTCTTCCTTATCCTCTCCTATCACCACCTGCTAGAACCGTGGTCAACCTGGCCACTCTGCCCCAAAATACCCTACCCACCAGATGATGCTCACCTGACTGCTCCTATGTACACACACTGGGCTCGGACTATCACTGCGTCTGGCTTGTCCAGCAGGTACTCGTCCCCAGCCTCCACTTAGGACCTCCATCATACCCACCTCATCTGGCGCATCCTCCAGTGTTGCCAGTACAAGCCAGATTCACCATGTTGCGGCCCAGCCCTCTGGGCCCATAATGCCTGGCTGGCTTCCTCCTTCTAACCAGCCCTCATACTATGCGCCTCTACCTGAGTACTACCCCTCCCTTCCTAGCTGTACGATGGTGATCACTCTCAGGGGGGTTACCACAACAGTGGTCATCTCAACAACGATCGTGCTGCTGAGCATAGCCTGGAGAAAACCTTAAATCGACCTTCTTCATCTTCCTCATCTATGCCCAAGGAACCCAAATCCACATACTTGATAATGAGTGTACAAGAATGAAATGTATGGTGAGGATCCTTCAAAGAGAAAAACTAGATGCTTGACAATGTATCCTGCAAGTGTCTTGCTAAAATCACATGCACAGCAACTTCTATTTACATGAATACAATAATTTCACTGAACGTTTTTTAGAATTGGATGCCCTTAAAAGGCTACATTATCATAAAATACAGGAAATCTGTTTCAAATTGCTTTTCCTTTTTATTTATTATTCAACCTACCTTTGTTATCTTTAAAAGGTTATGTTACATTCATTACATGGAAACAGACACATAAGTGTCCTTGATCCTGTCAACAGCTAATGCAGACATTAAGTATCCAAATGGATGACCCAATGCTCGAGTGGTAGGTATCAATGGTCAAGCGGGATGTCCCCCCTCCCTCCTCCTAAGTCGGAGTGTATTGGGATGGTACATTAGATAATGTATGTAGAGGGGGTCGAAATTTGTACACAAGTGTATAAACACACTAGTGTACGCTTTTGAGCTGTTGTACAGTACAACCTCTGATACACTCACCCAATACACAAGCACATTCAAAGGGCGGGTGGACTTCCAATCTGAGTACATTGTCTTTGCTCGCAAGATGCCTTTCGTGGTTGTGTCTCTAGCCCTCGCTAAGCCTCAGAAAATGAGAATGAGACAATCTAAAAAATTGGAAAATCTTGAAATCTCAAAAATCTCGTTTTATCTCAGTTTTCGGGATGAGATCGAGATGATCTCGTTTCGAGATGAGCAAGACCGAGATTCCAGAAATTGGGTCATTTTGATACACGATCTTGAACATCTCATTCTTGGAATTTCTCCCCCATGTCATGATGTACGCTTGAGGTATGGAGTGTGAGTGTGGTATTGATCTTCTATGGAAGTGAGAGATGGCATGTTTTCATATTGCGATGTTGAGACGAGATGAATTTATAGAATGAAAACTTGGCTCATAACAGATGCAATCAGTGTAAGAGTGCGAAGGGTGTATTGTGTTTGGGAGTGAGTGATGAGTTTGAATAGTGCTAATGTTGGCTTATGTGAAAAGAAAAACTCCACTACTACAAATGTGCCCATGACTGAACTTCGACAAGGGGCTATATTGCCGTGACGTACACATACCCTGTTCCACTTTGAACATTTCCGAGATTATGAGAATCTAGGATGAAATCTTTTAAATTGAGAATTTTATGGGAATCTCATGTCAAGTTCAAGATGAGATTATGATAGCAAGACCCAGGATCCGAGCAAGATTGAGACAACTTCAGAGTTGTCTCAAAATTTGAGATGAGATCAAGAATCTCGTTCTCATCTCATTTTCCTATCCTTAGGTCCTACACTTAGGTCATCGTCGGAGTTTGTAAAATGGTGTCCAGAGCATGCTTGAGGATTTTTCCCCTTCGTGTCACTCTTGGGGACAATCATCATCAACGGCAATCATCATCACGTTGGGAGATCCAAATGTTTTGAGTCTTCGGAGGCCCATTTCCTTTTTACCTCGTCCCTTGTTATGGATCCAAAATGAGAGGGGTATTGTTTTGAACTCGTGATTTTGCACGAGTTTTCTGCAGTCAAAACTTGAAATTCATACCAAACAAACTTGAGTTTTGTTCTTGATATGATGGTGCAAAATCGTCGTGTGGAAGACACATCCAGCAATTCCGTGCCGACGATACTCTTTTCCTCTTGCGTCTCTCTTGCTGGCACGGATCCCTTGTCCTTGCTCGCTCTTGCTGGCAAGGAGGGCAAGCATGGGTAATGGCACGAGGCCACGGGCCTCGCCCTCAAGGCCCTCGCAGCCCCTTGACCGCCGATCGAGCCACCAACTCCATCGGCTGTTGGTGGCTTGCCGCTGGGTGGCCTGCCGGTCATTTGACCGGCTGCCGGCCACCTAGCCGACCGGCCACCAGCTGGCCGGCGGCCTGCGCGTGTCTGGCCACCGGCCACCCCACGTATTAGCAATGGGTGGTTGCGAACCACCCCCTTGCTACTGCAAAGTGGGAGGGCCAAACCGGCCCTCTCGCTACATTCCTCCTCCCTTAACGTGAACAGTCACGGTTTATGATCAACAAGTGAGAGTGCGCGATAGCGAGTCATTCACATTGTGATAAAAAATCAATAGTTTCAATCACCAGCTAAGCATGAACATGTGCATGACACTTGGACCTAAGCTGGAGCCTTTCAGTCAACATGGCTAGCGGCCTCCACCCTTGGAGCGTCCATGTGATAACCGTGTTGGACGTCCCCAACCTCTTTTGGTCACTGTCCATGAATGCCACCCTATGGAAACATTGTTCACTTTTTCCACGTTCAGTTGGTGCCCCCTGCAATGCGTTGATCTGTGCAAGCTGCAAGCTTACTCCAAAACTCGTTGACCACCCCCATGGGCAGCTGAGATTCAGACTCCCATGAGTTATGTTCATGTCCACAACTGGTACAATGAACGAGGTATTCCCTAACAACGCATGACTAGAGTGTACGATCTGCTGTTGGAGAAGACAAAGGACCTCGTATTGGCTGTTCGTAGGAATGACTGTTGGCTGTGCTTGAACGTTTTTTTCTGTCGCGAATGGAGTAAGCAAGCTCACATAAAACATGTCATGTATCTTATTTCTCGACAAAAGCAACAATCGGTATGCCACTGGCCCAATGCGTTCCATGATGGGAAACTACCCAATCCACTATGGTAGAAGTTTTCACACCCCTAGAGACTACAACTGAAGGTTCCTAGTGCTTAGCAACACCTTGCCACTGATGTCAAACGAGACCTCATGACAACTTTTGTCAATATATTTTTTTTGTTCTTACGGAGCTGCTTGCAGGTAACCCTTCACCTCCTATAACATGGAGTTTATGCGCTTAACAAAGGCTTGAGCAAAAGGAATCTGTCCTCCTATACTCCTACTCTTCACAAATCAAAGAGGGCACCACTAGATGCTAACCATTTTTTTTACACAAATGGTGTGAACCGTGTGGACTCGTTCACCGAGATCTTCACAATGACCTCTGCTGATGCTAGAGATTCGTCCCATTCATTCATGGCAGGGTCCACGTACATGCGGAAAATTTGCTCCAGAGTGTGATTCATGTACTTTTTTGTCTTTTAGTTTGAGGGTGAAACGTTGTTGACATTTGTGACTAGCTACCAAAGTACTCGTGCATATTTTGCCAGAGTATACTAGCAAATATTCTATATCGATTGGAGATAATGCACAACAGCAAGCCATGGTACGTCAAGAAACCCTCAAAGAAGAGATGAGCGGCCTCCTCTGCGTTCACATCAGTGGTTGTAGGAATGAAGGGTGTCATCTTCTTTAGAATATTCACAACCACTAGTGTTGCATCGTGGCCATGGGCCGTACTCCGAAGACCAGTAATGAAGTCCATGCTGGTGTAGGGAAGTGAAGTTGTTGGAGGATTCTAGCAGAATTTTTGTTACTAGCCTTGTTTCAAAGATATGGGTCACATGTCATGCAATACTTACAAACATCAACACTCCATCCTGGCCACCAATACTGTTCGGAGAGTGCCTGTCTAGTCGTTTGAGGTCCCACATGACCTGCAACCAACAGGTTGTGGAAGTGGGAGATAATCTTCGCTAGATGGTCTCCTGAGTCTGGCGCAATAACTTGTTCTCCATGCCAAAAGATTCCTGTGGTGTCCATCAATGTGTAATTTTCCAAACTTTGTGAAACTTGAAACAATAAATCCACATAGTATCCCATCCGGATCTTGTTTACAAACCTATTGTAGTGGATAATCTATCGGGGTGGTTGCCCCTGGGGTGCAGAGGGTCTAGTGTTTGTATTGTAGCTGTCGCACTGGCCACAGAACACCCACTGACTTTGGTGGTTGTTTTAATCTTCAGAGGCTATCCGCTTAGTGGATCGGCCACGTTGATGCGTCTTGCCCAATGTTTCCACGTGAACAAGAATTCGCTCAGTTACTTGCTCTAATGCGCCTGTCGTTTTGATAGATTTGGTTGTGTTTGGGAAAACACCAATGGGTTGTCATTGGTCTCCATCATCAGTGTTGTCCTTTGTACCACAAACATTGGTAGATCAATTTCTACATCGATGTATCCATGTACCCACGGGGTTCCACATCGGTGCAACGATAGGAGGGGAAGGGGTACGGAGGAGGGGGGGGATCAAGAGAGATGTGAAGAGGTCAACCTTTTCACTTGCTTCATGCTGTTCATAAACTTACTTAAAAGGCTTAAACTTCAATATTTGTTTCACAACTTCACAGTCACTTTGGGGCAAATAGTAAAAATTGTATTCACCAAATATTGCCTTGGGAGTTTCACACATGCATGTAGGATAGAGACCACTGTAACATGGTACCTATTGCCTCAACGCAGTCTACTCATTCATTGAGTGACAAAACTGCCATTACTTATTGCAATGACTACTTTAGACAAACATTGCTTTAGTGAAGGAAGGAGGCATAGAAAAAGCAGTGAGCATGGCTTATGATGAAAATCAAGGTTAAGCACGTTGTGCTTCAAGTACAAGAGCAAACCACATGGATCCAACTCTACAAATACTTCTGTTTTGCTGCTTGCTTGCGCTTGGCTGCCTTGTTTGATGGTGTTGCTGGACGCTTTGCTGGCCTGGCAGCCCCTGGGTTTTGGACATCTTCTGCTTGAAAACTCCCAGCTGCGTCTATGTGAGCCTTTCTAGTCTTGCTAGCGCGAGTAGATGTTGGTGCTTCTGCTGTATCTTTTTTTCCTGTCATGGCTCCTTCTGCAACTGCCACAACTGCCTCTCCTTCTGGTGCTCTCTCTGCTGTTGCATCTTTTGTTGCTGGATCATTTGATGTTGAATCTGCTTCAGCTGCTTCTTTGTCCCTCTCTCCATTCTCCTCCTCACTCCCTCCTGTAGCCTCTCCACCTCCAGATCCTAATGCTGCTTTTGCCTCTTTGCTGGATTGCTCTGGTGGTTTCTTCTGAGCACGGATGCACACTGGACGTGCGTGTGGTAGCCCAGGGGTGTCACTTAGCATGCGGACATTGGCCATGACTTCGACCACACCATTTTCCACTATTAGGTCTTCCTCGTCATCCTCACCCTCTTCGTCATCGCTATCATGCACGCTTTCAGGCTTGCTAAGAACGCCTTCCTCCTCCACCACTTCCCTATCATTCTCACTGCTCTACCCATCTGCCTTCAATTTTACGGCCCTGCTAAGATCCTTTGCAGCCTTGCATCCGTTGCGGCCGTAGTGCTTGCGCAAGCGTACATGGCACCGCACCAGCAGTTCCAGCGTGCTCACCAGCAACCTGTTCCTCTTGGCAGTGTGAATGAGCTCGTGTGTTGAAAAATCACGTTCACATTTGGAAGAGGAACATGGCTGAGAGGGGACTTTGAGGGCCAAGTCTCGGAGCACTGGAAGAGTGCACACATGGTTGACATGGCATTCAATTGCTGACATTGTACCACACTTGACTTTTGCCACAGCCGCAATGGTTTTGCTGATTTGCTCGGGAGTGGCCATGGGGTCACTCACAAGGCACAGGCACTGACCTGTGCCTTTTGAAAAGCAAAAATGTCTTGCATGATGAAATCATGGTCACTCTCAGGCACCAAAGCCTCCACCACCGCCTACCATGCCTGCAGAGTGTTGGAGTCCTTGGACAAGTCGTTGTCAAAGTGCTCCGGGTGTAACCTACGTGCGGCTGCATACAAAGGACAAGACATGTCCTTTGACCACCTGTGCTCCAGCCTGTCCAAAACAAAGTTCACGTGGCTCTCTACCATCCGACGTGCCTTTTCCCCTTTCTTCTCACATAGGCATCTTAGCTGCTCAGCATAGTCAAGGAAACCTTTGTATATCTCTCCTGCACCATCACCTGCCTTGTCGGCAACTCTCAGTACCTGCACCAGAGGCAGCAACAAGTCCTTGAGCTGAAGCACCTGCTGCCAAAACACCTTCCTCCTGATGATTCTGTGCACCTCACGCTTTCGGCTCCTGAATCATGTGTCCCTTTGTGGTCCAACCTTCTTCCACACATCCAACTCCATAAATGTCTCCAGGTGCTCCCTCAGCTCCAACAACCGCTCAACCATGTCAAACACTGACGCAAAATGTTTATCACGACGGATTTTCAACACCTTCCCACCAGTCTTCTCCTTCAACCAGGTCCTGGGCATGGCGCTGTTTCTGAAGAATGCAATGACCTTCTCACACAGAGAGATAATACCTGCACCCCAAGNATAGGGCTGCCATCCTGCTGGTGGTGGTGGAGCCCTTTCCAGTCCGAGCGCATCTCTCACCGTTGGTGGTGGGTAGGGGCATTTCCCAACGTTGGGGTTGTTACACGCAAAGAACCCGTGAATACGGTCACATGTCCCACCATACTCTGTTGCACAAGAGCCGCACTTGAAGCCCGCCTTTTTTGCTTCTGTCAGCCAATTTTTGCAGCATCGTGAGAGCTCCTTTGTTAGGAAATCTCTTGTCAACGGGTGATGCTTTAGGGGGTTCCACTTGCTCACGTCAAAAGCACCTGCTGTAGCAGAACATGCTGGCGTACTGCCTGATGTGGAAGCCTTGTTAGTGACGGTTCCTTGGGAGCTAGCCATGGCAGTGGCTCTGGCTTCGGGCCGCAAAGGTTGCCGCAGCCTGTGGCAACCTTTGCCAGCCGCAGCCAAAACGTGTAAGTGTGGAATTGAGCATCGAAGAGAGGCGTACAATGTTACTAAAACCGACTTGGATTCAGGGCAATGAACCCCCTGAGACTGACAGCTACAATGAACCTAGTCAATGGTACAGGATGAAGCGCCTAAACTGGTAGAAAATGATATCTTCGTAGGTGGAGTTACCACCAGCCAGCAGCCTCTTTACGTGGCAGGGAACGAGGGAAAAGTTAGCAATACCAGCTTTGCATATCCATAAAAGAGGCATGCAAGCCAACGTCATTGGTCACTAAGAAGATTGCATGGTCCAGATGGCATGACGTGGATCCATTCATGCATGAATCTAGCACTCACATGCATCGATGTGAATGCATGTCATAGAGGCTCGTCGTGCAAAAAAAATAGTCTGATCGTTTTCCGGAGTTTTCCCTTTTCTCGATGCAAGAAATAGTGTTTCAACTGAACTGGCAGTTCCGACGATCCCAGTTACGCCACACAATAACCTCAACATTGATGTAGCATCGATGCTCATTGATGTACCGATGCCATTACAGCCAACCTACATCGAGCCTCGAAGGCAACACTGCCAGTCATCACACCCCTTTTCAGCACCCTGGAGGTAGCAATGCCACATATTGAAAGCATGTACCACTTTGAGAAGTTCTTGATCCCCAGTTGTGAACTGTGTATCCGTAGGGATAAGCTTCTGCCTCTCATACACAATTGGGTGATCGTTTTGCATGAGGATTGCACCGAGTCCAACTCCTGAAGCACCACATCAAATCTCCCATGGTTTTAATGGATCCGAGAGAGCTAAGACGGGCGCTGTGGATAGAAGCTCTTTGAAACTGAAAAAAGTGTACTTGCAATCAGATACCCATTTCCAACACATGTCTTTTTGCNCATGGCTGAGAGGGGACTTTGAGGGCCAAGTCTCGGAGCACTGGAAGAGTGCACACATGGTTGACATGGCATTCAATTGCTGACATTGTACCACACTTGACTTTTGCCACAGCCGCAATGGTTTTGCTGATTTGCTCGGGAGTGGCCATGGGGTCACTCACAAGGCACAGGCACTGACCTGTGCCTTTTGAAAAGCAAAAATGTCTTGCATGATGAAATCATGGTCACTCTCAGGCACCAAAGCCTCCACCACCGCCTACCATGCCTGCAGAGTGTTGGAGTCCTTGGACAAGTCGTTGTCAAAGTGCTCCGGGTGTAACCTACGTGCGGCTGCATACAAAGGACAAGACATGTCCTTTGACCACCTGTGCTCCAGCCTGTCCAAAACAAAGTTCACGTGGCTCTCTACCATCCGACGTGCATTTTCCCCTTTCTTCTCACATAGGCATCTTAGCTGCTCAGCATAGTCAAGGAAACCTTTGTATATCTCTCCTGCACCATCACCTGCCTTGTCGGCAACTCTCAGTACCTGCACCAGAGGCAGCAACAAGTCCTTGAGCTGAAGCACCTGCTGCCAGAACACCTTCCTCCTGATGATTCTGTGCACCTCACGCTTTCGGCTCCTGAATCATGTGTCCCTTTGTGGTCCAACCTTCTTCCACACATCCAACTCCATAAATGTCTCCAGGTGCTCCCTCAGCTCCAACAACCGCTCAACCATGTCAAACACTGACGCAAAATGTTTATCACGACGGATTTTCAACACCTTCCCACCAGTCTTCTCCTTCAACCAGGTCCTGGGCATGGCGCTGTTTCTGAAGAATGCAATGACCTTCTCACACAGAGAGATAATACCTGCACCCCAAGCACTCTTCCCAACATCCTTCATGATTAGATCAATGCTGTACGCACAACAGCCCTGAAAAAAAACCTTCAAAAACTTCTGCCGCAGCTCGCCGAATGCCTTCTTGTTGACAGAGGCATTGTCACATATGACAGAAACGACTTGTCCTGACCGACGGCCTCAATGGCAGCCTCTATCATGGCTGCCGTGTGGTTGGCATCCCGCACTAACCCAGATGCATCCTTGGAGAACAGGTGCATGGATTCCATGGCGTTACAAGCCATGGAGTTGTAGATTGGTCGGATTTGTGAATCTGACCACTCATCAATTGCCAGGCTTGTGCCATAGGTTGACCAGCCCTGCTTCAATGGAGCATCGAGCTCCTCCAACTCCTTGTCAAGCTCTGGGAGAAGATTGCGCACTACTGTGCCACGGCTTGGTAAACCGAATCCTGCTGTTGTTTTCTTGGCTGACTTGATGACCTCCATTAGCACAGTTACGTGGCAGAAGGAAATGGGGAGGGCACCTATGCACATGAGCTTCACAACATTGAGCTGGCAGCGGTCGTTATGCATGTGGTCTGAGTGTTCAACCATGGTTGACTGCCTGAAC
>SZWC01004211.1:31523-47160 GCA_023375785.1 Penium margaritaceum
CAAACACACACACACACACACACACACACGCACACACACACACACACACACACACACACACATACATATATGTCAAGAAAATGCTGGTTCAGACGGTCAGCCAAGAATTGACAACTGAACCTGGTCCACCCCAAGGGCGTCGAGCAAGAAAAAAACAGAACCTATCATCAGTAGGCAGTTGTGAGTTCCAAGGACATGGTTCTGTCAGCAACTGTTTACAATGCTGGATAGCCTCGTGACCGCGATCTCCACTTGGAGCAGGAATTTGTTTACACCTCTGAAAAAGAGCGACTGATTCCGACATTTCTGGATGTCCAGTTGGTCGAACGTCAATTTTTTTGTACAACTTCATCCCAATTCCTCTGGAACCTTTAAGCTTCTTTGCATTACCAATGCACGCCATGAATCCAAACGTCTCTTATGATGGTTTTGACTTTAAAAATCCATGCATTTCTGTTGTTCTATGTTTGGCATGCTCAAAGACATCCAAGTGGCAAAACAACAATTGAGAACACACCCGTGTTTATCATTCCTACGTCCTGGACTATGATTTGGCTGTCGACGGCTCGTGGCCCTCTCACACGAGGCAGGCTGGGTTTTTAACTTCAAATCTCTTACTTTTTTGTTTCTTGCAGACTATTTTCAATCGTAAACACCTAGGGTTTGCTCTATAGAAGGAGAAATTCTACCAATACAAAAGTTTTGTACGGTTTATATTGGTTACACACTGAGTGTGTGATGAGTACACTTCCGCACCCATTTCGAGTACATTTGCAACATACACTACCCCCGTACATTGGGGGGCTCTCTAGACCATCTTGTGAATTCTGGGGTAACGAAATCGGCAAACTATTTAGTTATCTTTGAGTAGTCGGCCGTCAAGTATGAGCTGGATAGATGTACCAAGTGATCATCCAACGATGATTCCAAATTTCATTTTTTAAACGGATGATCCAGATAGCGAGGGCAATAAAGGTAACCGTAGAACGTTCATTTCATTCCATCAGGATTTACCGAAGCAAAGCTTATGTGTACATGTATACGTCCTCAAGATAGCTACATACAATTGCCTACACAAAAAGAAGGAAACAAAACTGAAGTTGCATCAGATTTTTTCCTTGAATACTAAAGGAAAAACATCTCTTAAAAACACAATGCTTGGTCCTAAATGGTGATATCTTTCTAGCAGTTTTTCTTCCACAGTAGGAAAAACCACAAACAATGAAAAAAGACAAATCCTTCTGTTTTTTTTTGGAATATAGAATGAGCACAAATTTCTCTTACACAGTAATGAAAAACATGGAGTTCTCATGTCATAAACAAGAGAAGAATTTTTCATGTCAGCCACTAGCTCCATACACTGAAGTCCTTTCTTGAATGAGAATTCTTTGTACAAGACCTAAGACNAGACCATCTTGTGAATTCTGGGGTAACGAAATCGGCAAACTATTTAGTTATCTTTGAGTAGTCGGCCGTCAAGTATGAGCTGGATAGATGTACCAAGTGATCATCCAACGATGATTCCAAATTTCATTTTTTAAACGGATGATCCAGATAGCGAGGGCAATAAAGGTAACCGTAGAACGTTCATTTCATTCCATCAGGATTTACCGAAGCAAAGCTTATGCGTACATGTATACGTCCTCAAGATAGCTACATACAATTGCCTACACAAACAGAAGGAAACAAAACTGAAGTTGCATCAGATTTTTTCCTTGAATACTAAAAGAAAAACATCTCTTAAAAACACAATGCTTGGTCCTAAATGGTGATATCTTTCTAGCAGTTTTTCTTCCACAGTAGGAAAAACCACAAACAATGAAAAAAGACAAGTCCTTCTGTTCCTTTTGGAATATAGAATGAGCACAAATTTCTCTTACACAGTAATGAAAAACATGGAGTTCTCATGTCATAAACAAGAGAAGAATTTTTCATGTCAGCCACTAGCTCCATACACTGAAGTCCTTTCTTGAATGAGAATTCTTTGTACAAGACCTAAGACAATGTAGTGCACTTGGTGCTCTCTTGGTGTTTTTTTTGTATGGTGACCAAGCGCACTCGCCACATACACTAGGTCCATGCACTGAATATGTTCTAGGTGTACTTTTGTATGGTGTCTGAGCGCACTTGCCACATGCACTAATCCCACGCACTGGAGTTGTTCCTCAGAAGAGATTTTCAGGCCATAGAGGACGAATGTACACTCTTCTCGTACACCATGGAAAGAGTGTAAGGATCAGAATAAGCTACTCCCTCGTAAGAGAGCACACTCAAGGCACACACCAAAAAACTAGTGTATGAAATGGCCTCGATAAACCATAACTCGGTTGATGTCACTGAATATCTTTGAGTGATTAGCTTGTTGATGTTCCTCACTATAACAAGATGCAGTGACGTTGCATGTGCTGTGAAGTATCTAGCTTAGCTCTCTCATTGTCCATGCCAGCGTCATCTTGAGCTGCACTTAATGTTGTGCGATATGTACTCTCTACAGCACGTATTGACCTGTGCTACAATGCACAATCCTCTGTAGTCATTGATGGTTTCACTGACACTGACTGGGCCCATGGAACAGACGCTCGCAGTCGGTTAGGGTACATTTTCTTGGTCGGTGATACTGTTATGTCTTGGAAGAGTGGAAAACAAGGATGTGTTGATAGGAGCTCTAGAGATTCTAAACACGTTGCTCTTGGCTCAGGTGCATGTAAACGCGTTTGGCCATGCTGGGTGCTTCAGCAGCTGTACGTACCCATTTGCTGTATCACTCCTTGCTATGACAACTAGAGCACCAAGTTCATTGCTGAGAATCATGGCATGCGTCACTCACGAACCAAACATATCAATGTGGAGCACCATTTTCTTGTGAGGGAATCACCGCGGGTGCCGGCAATGTTGTCTTGGTGGACACGTTCTCAATGGGCCCACTTTTTGACAAAGGCTCTCAGCTCTGGCTCTTTTAAGTTTGATGTTCATGCAGTTGGTTGCACACTTGCATCCTGTTCACCTGACTGAGCCTGACTGCCATTTTCCTCTTGCAGCTCTGCCATGGAAATCTCTAATGCTCTATGTGCATGCCACGTTGTCACCTGTGACTTGTGTTCTTGCTTGTCTGTGGGCCAGGAGGGGGTGTTGAAACCGGTGTTCAAGTGTTTAATTACCATCACGTTGCTATCTGTCCACATGTTTACACATATGCATTTATGTAGGAGAGTAAATCAACATGGCTGTCATGCTAACCCAATGGTGCTCTGAGGCAATGGCATGTTCGATTCTCTCAGGATTCTCAACGGCTCCATCCATATTGCCTATGCCACTTGGATAGCTTTAGGTTTGTGCCGATGGGCTAGCAAGCAGCTCTTTGAAATTTCTAACATGGAACATAGTTGTAGAAAGCTCACTATGGTGACATGTCCATATAAACTTTAGGATGATGTGGATTTGCATGATTGTTGGTTATGGATTGCTTTGGTCAGTTGCCAATTGATGATCCCGTTGGGGTCGTGCTGTCTGATTTTTCTGGAGCAACCGCTTGCAGAGTATTCTGTGAGGTCTGACTCAACGTCATGGGTGGCGGTGATCACACCTCGTGTGTGATGCACGAGGTGGGACTTGCTTTGTCGTGCAACCTTATTCCTCGCTCCACCCAACGCCTCATCATTTGTTTCATATACTTGTAACCGAGATTCCAACATCCATGGCATCTCCCATACTCTCGTTCCCTCGTTCTCTCTCCCTCACACAGTTGTACTAATAACACAGAGAGGCAGCTAGCCCATCAGGTCCTGTCATCCCCGCCACACCAAAATACACGGACAGAGAATATGCACAGCACAAAACATGAAGCCCAACGAGAAAGGTATTCCAAGATATTGAAACATGTTATTGAGTTCCCGTGTCTCCACCGTTGAGAAGAAACACATGCTTCAAACACGTCCAAACTCCACGATTGCATGCTAGAACCACCGGTAAATGAAATCTAAGCAAGATTGACTTCTCCAGACACCAGAACATGTCAATGGGTGTCCGGGTCTTGGCCACACAAAATCCCACATGACAGATCCAAGCTTCAAAAGTGTGGTCCAAAGCCTGTAAAGGTACTGGGTCTCCCGAGGTACTAGTACATATCATCGCATACCCAGGTCTCGACCACAGGAGGAATATGCAACCTCTGAGAGATAATATGAGTCCAATCATACTGGGGTCTCCCGAGGCACTAGCACACACCACCGAGTGCCCGGGTCTCCATGACCAAGAAAGATTCTGTGAGCTATGCATGGATGAACTAAGTGGCTAGAATGAATCACACATGTCACAGTAGACGCAATGCAGCTGCTGGAGCATCATCAGGGCAGAAAGAGAAGCACTCACTGTAAAACACTATCTAGCACTCAGACAGCCCAAATAACATGCACCAACAAGTCCCCATGGCATCCACCCCTAGACCATGTGATGTGCAAGGCACCATCAAGGTTGATGATTTGGCACACCTTGGGAAGAATGGAAATCAACATACACTTATCTCTTGCTTTATCGCTTCGGAGCCAGCCACGACCACCCATCCACACATTAGAAATACTCTTTGTCAACTTCCACACACAGTTCTTGCAGTTTCGCAAGGCAGCCACTATGTACATGCAATGCTAATGGTATGTTCTCCACTACATGCATTTGGCTCTGGTTCCATAGACAGTGCTTAGTGTTCCTTCAAAGGTGGAGTGATATTGATTGGGCTTAGCAATTGCATGGTAGGAGTCGGAAGGGGTACGTTTTCTTGCTTGCTGGATTCACTGGATCGTGGCCCGACTACAGTCGGGGATGCATTGCTCGCAGCTTCTGAGAGCCTGAGTACACGGTGGTGGGGGCCGTCGCTGGTAAGGTTGTCTAGCTAATGTGTTTGTTTTGTGATCTGCATCTATCCTTGTTCGGAATCGTAATGCAATCTGACAAAGTGAAATTTCTTGTAATTGTAGTGAACTCCGACATGATGATTGCATGCAAAAAGCATGTCATCATTGAGCATCATTTAATGTGTAACTTGGTACAACAGCAGGTCATCTCCATCACCTCAATGGGCAGAGATGTGCGATGAACTGATTTCCTGGAGAAGGCATTGGGCCGTGGAAAGTTCCTGAAGGTCATTCATTCTATTGGAGTGAGTCCGTTGTGCTTGGCTTGTCGTCAGAGTTTTGTTGTCCTCGTGTCACTAGCTGATCGTGTATGAGCATGCATTCCCTCCAATCATCTTGTTGTTTCTTTTTTCATATCTGTTTTCATTGTCTATGGCTTACGGTGATCACCCAGCTTGTGTCCATCCTCGTTCTGCAGATGTCTGATGGTGACGCTGCTCATCCAAACACAGCGACAGCACGTGAACCACGTTCACAATCTGTGAGGTTCTTAACTCATCTACCAGAGCCTAGGATGACCCAAACAACTAGTGTGTTGTCTCTTACACCTGTCTGTGTTTCAAGGCATTGGTTGTCCAACGAGCAATCAATAGAATTATTTTAGTGAACTGCATGCACGGTTATGCATCCTTAAACTATGTTGTATACAACGTTCCTGCATCCGTAGGTTAGGAAGGCGGTTGATTCAGACGAGTGTGCTTAGAGTCGGATCAGAACTGTGGCCTTTCAATTGTTTTAGGCCAAATTGTTGTGCCGCCCGCTTGGCATTTGTAGCATCCACGCATGCTAGGTGCCTATCAATCGTTCTCTCTTCTCCCTAGCCTGATTATTTACTGTTCTCTCACTTACCTTGTGTATTAGTGCAACTGCTGCTGTGATATGAGTAGTTCCAGTCTTTTTGTATAGCTTACTGTGACCACTCGACCGTGTCCATGCTTGTGCAGATCCCTGATGTGGACTCAGCTGGTGCCAGAGCACTGATGCGTAGTGTCTCCACCCACCAGCAGCTGTCAGGGAGTTGCCAAGATGTCCCGGGTTCTTGCTTGGGTGCTGCGGAGGTTTTATACAATTGTTAGAGTTCTCTCGATGGACTGGCCCATGAGCCTGATTTGCATGTTTTGCATTGTCTGTCCACTGATTGATGTCAAACTTGTGCGTGTGACCAGTCGTAGCATCTGGCTCAAGATTCTACATCTCCAAGTTCAAATAGTGTTGCGTTTGGATGCCTGAGCACGGAGCTCCGACCAAAAAAATGGTTTTGGTCCTGTTATAGGATAAACTAACACTACCGTGTGCGTCACCTCACATGCGCCGCGGTAGGTATTTCTATTGTATGCTTGTGATTTTCCATCTCTCTCTACATTACTAAGCTATTGGAGCTTATGAAACTTTGCGCGTCTTCCTAGCCTAAACCTTGCTGGTTCTTGCACCTTCTTGCTTGCTAGTGCGCCAGCTGAATGGGTAGTGTTGCCATGTCAACAGTAGTAAGGCTAGGAAGCTTCATAGCAGTTATTCATGGTATCAAAGCAGCGAGACCTCTCTCGCTAAGCTATGCCGTAGAGACATACAGCAGGCAGCAGTAGTGAGACCGCCGCCGCAATATCGTGGGAGCCGTCGCAACCAATGTTAGCAGCAACAACGTCACCACGCAATCGCCACCACCATAGCATGAGGAGCTGTGATAGTGACAAGATCTAGCAGCCACGTCGAGTGGCAGCAACAGCACCAGGTGGCAGCAGCAGCCCTGCGTAGCTACCATCCTTTTTACACACACAAAGAAGGGAGAAGCAACTTGTGGCAACAGCTCGCGGTGGCAGCTGCGAGGAGTGGCAGCGCGTAGTGGTGGCAGTAGCTTGCAGCAGCACTGGCATCAACAGCCACGATGAGCAACAGTAGTGTAGCAGCAGCAGTAGAGGTAGAAGCAGTGTAGTAGTGGAACTGTAGCTGCTGTGGCGAAAGTAGCAACAACAATAGCAACAGTACCACCATAGCAGTATTAGTGGCTACAGCAACATAGTAGAAGAGGCAGCGGCTGCATTAGCAATGGTGGCCGTCACAACACTAACAGACTCACCGTAACAGCAGCAGCGGTCTTGCATAGTAGTGCAACACAGTTATGCAAAAATTGCATCGCACTATGCAATAGCTGCGCAAGCATGCGTAGCCCCGGTGCAGCCACGAGTAGGGGGTTACACGGTCAACCCCACCGGTCACACTGAGTCTGCGTGACTCCAAACAAAAGAAGAAACAAATGCTGGTGTAAAATGTGCCAGCAAAAAAAATGCTAGCATAAAAAATGCTGACATCATCATATGCTCTGTTAATGTCAGCAATATCAAGGTCAAAACTTCAGTTTTTATCAACGTTTCACCCCATCGAGAAACGATGTCGGTTCCCTATTTGGACCACTTTTGACATTCGGCACGATACTGAGTTCAGCGATGGCATTGATCCGTGACAAAGGTAAAATGCTCTCCATCGATGAGCTTCTGAGCTCCTGAGCTAAGACGCAGGATGAGATTTTCCAGTAGTAGCACTGGCAAATTGACTTGTTGTGGGAGATCACAGAGTTATTGAGAGGTCGTTCAGGGGCTTGACACAACCACCAGGAGGATCTACTAGAACTACACCACTCGTTCAGCAGTCTACATCCTATACAATGCCGTGACCTTTGCACCCCTCATCATAGGTTGACACTTGGGATGAGGAGGTTATAGAGGATGACCCAAGCGAGGAAGAGTTTTGTGTCCTCGAGGAGCTCATTTGTGAGCTACGTCCGGGATCACAACCTATCACTCCGCCACTTTCACACCGTCAGGTTCAGGCACAACGTTCACCACCGTTCACTTTTGGTGGCGTTTCTCTCACTAGTGGTCTCCTATACCCCGTCCACCGTCTCACGAGCTTGAGGTTACCCTCCCCACGACGCAGCAACCGAATGAATTTGAGACACCTCCACCCCGTTGCGATACCGACAAGGGCTTCAATTACTGTAACAACTTGTTTAAGGTGTGGGCCAAGTCAAAGGGTGCCTGGCCTTACTACCACAGCCAGTATCAGACCTGCGATGCTCACGAGGTCCAGACAGCAGCGAGAGTGATGCACGGTCTACTCTATGCCATGCCACAGGGGACTGTTGTCGACTTTCGTTCCTTCCTGGGTGAGAACGGCATTGGGACTTTAGTAGACCCGCGCCAGGGCTGGGAGCTGACCTTGAGACTTCTCGTTGTAGAAACCCATGCCACGAGGTTGGAACGACTGCGTGAGTTTCACTCCCTCCGCCGGGGTCCCACGGAGGTTGCAACTGACTACTAGAGTCGCACAATGCGCCTTAACATGTACCTTGGAACTGGTGGCAGGACGCAGCTCTGGACACTCGACCCCGTCATGATGGGGGCACACTTACACCACGTGAAGCTCTTTACGGGCTTCCACCATGTGGCCCTCTCCAATGGTGGAAGCGGCGTGCCCCGTCCGTGTATCACAAGAGGAAATTCGATGTGCATGCGTCGCCTGAAGGCCGCGCATGATCCGAAGCCAATCAAGAGGATTCTTACACTTTGTGTAATGGTGAGCGCATCCACAATTGTAGTAGTGGAAAGAACGTCCACTACCATTACTCACAAGCTACTGTTGCTATCCATTCTTGTGTCGCATTTTCCCCTTCTTCTCCTATGTGGCTGCTACAACATTGTGAGTGTGGTCGCTCGGGGCAGAGGAGGAGGAGGAAGTGTTGGTGGTGGGACTTCTGAGGTGAGACATAGGCGTAAGAGGGGTCGCAATCACTGCTCCAACAAGTGGACTCTAGTGATGGGAAATAGCAGCCTCATGAAATGATGTGGCCTAGAGGAAGTAGCGATGGGCTCAAGGAAGCAGCTGGGGTGTGGATGTGTTGTCGTAGCCGAGTGATCCTGTGACAGCTTGTCTTACTGTATTTTTTGTCCGTGATAATGCTTGTGGGGGAGCTTAGTTGGCTTGCAATCAGGATGGACCTAACAGTACCGACTGGCTTGACAAGTCACAGATCCGTGTTGTTGTCGTTGTACCGTGTCCTCTGGTACACATCTAGCAAAGGCAGAGTGTTTTATGGTATGTTGCTCAGTGTCAAAGACTGGTCGTGAGCCGAGTGGCACCTAGATCTTTCCACCCATCACATGACTTGTCGACGTAGTGAATTTGTTGTGCTTGGTCTCCTTGTGTTTGCTAGCATAGGCTCTGGTCAGTCATTGCCTGTACAGGGAGTTGGGGTTGTGCGTTTTGATGGTCCATCTGACCCCTTGTACATGTTCTGTGTGCTCTTTGTCCCTGCTCTTGAGCTCAGTCTGCTCCCTGTTCATGCATGCACCAGGATGGGTCTCATTGTTGAGCACTCAACTGACTGTGCTACAGAGACTGCTCTTGACACACGTACCATTGTGCTTTGTGCCTCCATTGTTGATGACCTCTATCATGTGTCGCATTGCATTCCCCCTCTTTCTTCTCCCCTACTCTCTTTTACATGTGTTTGTCACTTGTCTTCTCTCCCCTGACTACCAGCATTTGTTACATCGTCCCCTCTACCATGTGAGCTTCGACACTATACCCAAGCTCATTCAAACTCAGCTAGTCCTCGGTCTTGACGTATCTTCTTTTCAGAAGCCGTCCAAGACCGATTGTCTTTTTTTTAGCCCAGGTTAAGATGCATTGCTGCTGTTACCCTGACTCCTCTTCTCGGGCACTGCGTCCACTACAGTTGGTCCACTTGGACTTTCTCGGTCCTCTCCCAGTCCAGTTCCTCTCAGACCGGTGTTGATATGTTCTCACCCTGACCAGTGACTTCATTCAAATGACGTGGGTCTACAGTCTTTGCCACAAGAGCGATGCCGCTCTGGCGGTTCGCCTGTGGCTGGTGAAGGCTGTGCGTCAGTCTTGTCACACCCTGCAAGTATCCCACTCGGATTTTGGTGGCGAGTTCTTAGGGGAGATGGATGCCTACTTTCTTGAGCAGTATACTTTTCACGAGATCTCTGTCCCTACTACACTACAGATACGGTGTGTCTGAGCGTTAGAACTGCACCATGGAGGATGTGGTTTGCGTTATGTGGACTAAGTGTGGTCTTCTAGAGTCCTTTGCCTTTGAGGGCTTCTCCTACATGATGTGGTTCTAGAATCCCTTGCTACATGGGCCGTTTCCGGACCATGTCACGCCATACGAGTTGTGGTTCAGCCATCATGCTGATGTTTTTCCTGCTCGCGTTTGGGGGTCTTTTGCTTGTGACTGAAACACTAAGGACCAGTAGGGGTCCAAGGTCTCACCTTGGGGTCGTTTGTGTGCCTTCCTCGGCATCTCCCCGCACTTGAGGGCTTGACACATTTGGGACCCTACTCGTCATCGCATTGTCGAGTCTCGAGATACTCTCTTCACTGAGGCTCTCATCTACCACAACTTGTTCAGCATTCTTTTTCTAGCCGCCAACCACATTCCTACCAACATGGCTTCCCAGCAGATGGAGGAGTCTAGTTCTGCGGATGGGTCTGTTGAAGCCTCCTCATCTACAGTCCGGTCTCAGGCTGCTGGCGATCCGACCATCGTGAATGTGATTCTAGTAGGCTCATTAGTCCCCTCTTGCACATCTGACCCCATGCCAGTGTCAGACCCCTGTGCCACACCAGATCCCGTGCCAATGTTAGTCCCCTTTGACACACCTGATTTTGTGCCAATGTTGGTCCCCTCTAGCACACCTAATCACGTATGAGCATCAGTCCCCTTTGGCACACCTCATCCTGTGCCAATGTCTGTCCCCTCTGGCATACCTGATCCTATGTCAGTGACAAACTCTCCAGTCACACCCACTCATGTGCATGCACCCACTTCTCCTATGGCTATGGCCCAATAGCCTTCTCCGTACCCTGAGGTGAGCGCCTCAACATCGTGCTAATCCCACGAGCCCAGTGGTCGTATCCGACCATTAGTCTCTAGGGCTTAGCAGACTGCTAACATGACGCGTAGACGCCCAACTCATAGTGTTTGGAGTAGCGAGCCTGGCATGGAGGCCTTTCGCATGAGTGTCTAGGCAGACTACAGTGAGGTGCATCCAACATGTCCTGCCGGCCACGAGTTGTTCTCCCGTGAGTTCTTGGTCGCTTGCGATGCCGCAGCTGATTTGGTCATGGTCAGACCGAGTCTGGAGGCGTGTTTTTTGGCCACCCAGAGTACTCCCTCGATGACGCCTGACCCGGGTACGTTGAAGCAGGCACTATTAATTGACAATGCAGAGTAGTGGTATGCTGCTTGTGAGGATGAGCTGAGAGCCATCCGTGAGCACAGTTTCTATGAGCTTGTCGACCTCGTGTCTAGGCGGAAGGCTGTACACACCAAGTGGGTGTTTTACAATAAGGTGAAGCTTGACGGCACAGGATCGCTACGAGGCCCACTTGACGGCCAAGGGATTCTCACAAGTTGAGGGTGTGCATTTTATTGACACATTTACACCCATTGGACGTATTACTACTGCTCACGTCCTGTTTGGGGTTGTTTCTCACCATGACTAGGAGCTATACGAGATGGATGTGAACACTGCATTCCTCCATGAAAGTTTAGGGGAGAAGATCTACATGGTCCATCCACTAGGCTTTGAGGTCGATGACAAGGTGTGGCGCTTATGAAAGGCCTTCTATACACTGAAGCAGCCACCTCTGTGCTGGAACCAAGAACCTATGTGCTGGAACCAGGAGATCACTGGTAAACTAACATGTGTTGGGTACGTGCAGATTGATGCCGACCTGTCTCGATAGCTTGCTCCACACCCAGCCTGTGCATTTGCCATCCGTGCCTAGCACCTCGGGTGAGCGCGAGTGTAGTCGCACCCTTCACCATTTTTGGTCTGACCACGGTAGTGAGCACATAGGGGATACTACTACCTATCTTGCTAATCATGGGATCCGTTACCACACATCCACACCTGCGACACCGTAGTAGAAGTGTCCGAACGCTGGAACCACACCATGGCCGATGCTATCTGCACCATGCGTGTCAAGTCCGGTTTGACCAAGGGCTTCTTCTTTGAGGCCATGTCCTACATGATCTGGGTATGCAACCATGTTCCGCATGGTCCCCTTCCCCGCCAGGCCCCGTACACATTATGGTGCAGTCAGCGGTCCCATCTCCGACCTGCTTGTGTCTGGGGGTGCGTGGCCAGCGTCAGACTCATCTACGTCCACCAGGATGGCAAGCTTGCCCCTCGTGGCTATCTCTACACCTTCGTAGGTGTCTCGCGTTACTCCAAAGCCTGGCGCTTCTTGGACCCGGTCCGACATCGTGTTGAGTCCTGCGGTGCCCTGTTATTTGAGGACCTTTACCCTTGCAACCTCCCTCGTGTTCGGTCTACCTCCTCTCTAAGTTTTTCGCTGTCGTCTTGTGGGGAAGATGTTTATGACGCCGCCGCTCCGACTTCATAGGCAAAGGTCATCCTGCTTGCATCCACACCCTCAGCACTGGATGGCCCGATGCTCCTCCCTTGCCGTCCACCTCGCCGTCTGGTTTCTCTACCAGCGATGTCACATTCCCGTCGGAGACAGAGTCCTTCTCTAAGTCCTCAACCCATCGTGAACCCTTGGCTGACATACTTCTGGCCTCCGATGCACCCACCCCTGTGGATCCTCCTGTGTCTAGAGGTTCCCCGGCATTGGACCTGGCGCCTACCCCCGCCTTGCCACCTCATCCTCGCGAGGCTCCCTTTGACATCACCGCACTACGTCTACACCCGCGCTCCTGGTGGCATTGTGTGGCCCTGTAAGCCGTCGCTACCCCCGGTTCCTCGCACTAGGGTCCCCCATTCAGCCTCCAGCACACCCGTCCACATACCTTCCTCCCCTCACACTGTTGTGAGCGGTGAGCCTGGCATCAAGAACCTTGACCTGACGGCCCTTGACCTTGTTGCTCAGGACATTCACCTAGGCCTAGCCTTGGGCTACTCTCTCATCTCCCACGAGCATCGCAGTGAGATCTCCGCCACTCTGGCCCGGGCTCTTGCAGGATTTTCTGCTGCTCGTGTGTTGACGGCCTTTCCTTCCCCACTAGCACCTGACCTACAGAGCCTACGTGAGGCCCGTGCCACTCCCAACGCAGACCAATGGGAGGTTTCCAGTCAGGAGGAGCTCTCTGCCATCAACGAGCACGCAGTGTACGAGCTAGTGGAGCTTCATCTTGGTCGGAAATCCATAAGGGCAATGTGGGTGTTTTGCTAAAAGTGAAAGCCAGATGGCACCGTGGACAAGTACAAGGCCCGGTTCACTGCCATGGGCTTCCCTTAGGTTGCTGGATTTGACTACAACAAGGTCTTTGCCCCGGTTGGCCGTTTCTCCACCAACTGGGCGCTCTTTTCAGCCTAGTCACATAGCATGATTGCGAGCTCTACCAGGTGGACGTGAGCAATGATGATTTCTTCACGGTGCTCTTGATAGTTCGAAGCTCTACATGACCCAACCCCGAGCTTTGAGGATGGGATGGGCCGAGTCTAGCGGCTGCAAAATGCCGTGTATGGCCCCAAGAAGTCTCCTCTGTACTGGAATATTGAGATCAGCCGTACCCTTCTTAAGGGCAGATTTCTCCACAGCACTACACACCAGGCAGTCTTCATCACTCCTTCTGGGAATCCCTTCATTGTGATCCTTGTCTACGTGGACGACCTACTTGTCGCGTCTCCCAACCTTGCCGTTGTCGAGCGAGTGAAGGAATGTCTTAATGCAACATACAAGATGAAGGATCTTGGGCCGGCGAAAGTGTTTCTTGGCATGGAGATTGAGCGCGATCTCACGCACGCCATCATATGGGTACATCAGGTAGCATACATTCAGATGCTCGCTGACTGCTTTGCCTATCTCCTAACCACTGTCTCAAGCGCTTCCACCCCGATGACCGCAGACGAGCAGGCGAAGCTGAAGGCTACTGACGCCAGCACCTTGGGTGCAGCGATGGACATCACGAAGTTCCTCCGTATCATCGGGTCACTCATGTTTCTAGCCACCACCACACTTACCGTGAATGTCCTCGCCCAGTTCTCATGGGCCCCACACTAGCTGCACCTTGATGCAGCTGTCTGCATGTTGTGGTATGTGGTTTCCACCCCATACCAAAGCCTCATATTCCGTCGGCAGCCGTTTATGGTGGCCGTAGGCTACACTGATAGCGACTGGACATGGAGCCCAGATGGAAAGAGCCGTAGTGGTTGGATATCTCTCATCAGAGGTACGGTAATGTCATGCCGTGGCGGGAAACAAGGGTTTGCTACACGCAACACAGCAAAGGTAGAGTATGTGGCTTTGGGTATTAGGGCATGTGAGAGTGTGTGGTTGCATTGTTTGATCGGTGAGTTGTGTGAGCCTGTGTCGTCCATCACCTTGTATTGTGACAACAAGAGTACCATTGCGATTGCCGGGAATGATGGTGTCCATCATGCACGCACAAAATACATCAATGTTGAGTATCACTATGTGCGTTCCTTGTTGCATGAGTGCAGCATTCACATCGTGTGGGTTGAAAATGTAAAGCAGTTGGATGACTTCCTCACCAAGGCACTAAACTGCAACTCTTTGAAGGAGGCTTTGAGTATCCTCGGATCGTTACCCTGACTGCATGCGGGGTGACTCTTCCCCTACATGGATTCTCGCCGCTCATACTCATTGCACATGTGATCCGTCTCCTCTCGTTCTTGCACTGAGTATTGGTTCGGGGAGCATAGGTGAGCATAACTTCTGCATGCTAATGTACACTGACACCCTTGGAACATGGGGTAGTGTTGTTTTTTAATCTGTGCATTGCCTGACTGAATCGTACTGTGACCTCTCGACTGGTGTACATGCTCGTGCAGACGACTGACTGGATGGATGCAAATACCAACGGGACGCTGTTCGGACGAGTGGATTTGTCCTCGCAAAGCCGAGAGTGGTTCTCCTCCTCCTCCTGCTTTGGATACTGCATCCTCATATGACCAGCTCCATCGACAACTACCCTTAGTTGTCATGTCATCACTAGTCGTGGTTGGCTCTCAGGAGCAATGTAGTCGGCGCTTGAGTTCGAGCAGTCGTAACTCCTAGATGTTTTTCTTTCCGGTTCTGACTACACGACTACATTTGTAGCCTAGTAATCTTGGTATGGTCCAGTTTTTAGGCAAACCGGACAATGCCCGGGTTTTGGGCAGTCTGGTGTCTGGCAGGTCTTACGTAGGAAAAAATTGCGAGATAGGATAATGTTAGATTTTTTCCCGGTTTGCTGGTTTTCTGAGTAACAAGCCTCACAGAGCTTAGCCGAGGCTAGAACTGAGAGGGGTCTTAGTTAGTTCCTCATTATTCATTCCTAATCAGTCATTGCTTCATTCTAGCTACTTTTTGGCGTTAACTCTGGCGTACACACTCTTGACTAACAAACCAGAGCTCTCAAACTTCGGCTCTAGTCCAATAGACTAAAGGGGGCATAGAAAGCAACAAGCGTGGGTTCCCGCATGCTGCATCAACAACGCCATGGCCCCAACCTGCGCATTACCTAGTCCTTTTAAGCCATCCTGTAGCTGGTGCTGCATGCGTGAATCGACGAGCACTACGGCAGCTGCTACTGCTGAGGCCAATGCCGGGGATTAGCTACTACTATTGCCGTGATGATTGGAAGCACTTGCATCCGCGCATGCGCAAGCGCGTACAGGTGCGGTTGTAAACCTTGTTTCAACTGAAAGTGGAGCTGCTGCAGCTAAGAATGG
>SZWC01004211.1:47267-58029 GCA_023375785.1 Penium margaritaceum
GCCATGGCCCCAACCTGCGCATTACCTAGTCCTTTTAAGCCATCCTGTAGCTGGTGCTGCATGCGTGAATCGACGAGCACTACGGCAGCTGCTACTGCTGAGGCCAATGCCGGGGATTAGCTACTACTATTGCCGTGATGATTGGAAGCACTTGCATCCGCGCATGCGCAAGCGCGTACAGGTGCGGTTGTAAACCTTGTTTCAACTGAAAGTGGAGCTGCTGCAGCTAAGAATGGCGCTATTGCGGCCGCTCAGAGTGCGGCTGATGCGGCTGAAGACAGTGCGGCAGAGAATGGTGCCGCTACGGTTGCTGCGGCTACTATGGCTGAAGACGGTGTGGCAGAGAACGGTGGTGCTGCGGCTGCTCAGAATGCGGCTGCTGTGACAACTACGGTTGTAGATGATGATGCTACGGGTGCGTAGATAGGTTAGGGCAAAGGCCTGTGATTGCAGGTGCGCTGGCTGCGACAGCCATGCGTCTGGCTGCTGCGGGTGAAAAACTGCACCGACCCACGAGCATGAGCGGGCCAGTGCAGCTGTTCAAGTGGCGGCTGCTATGGATGTGGCCGGAGCTGCTACTACGAGTGCTTGTAAGTGCAAGCACCTGCACGTGGGCTTGCGGATGTTGTTGATTAGTCTGCTGCAGTAGATGCGGTAGCTGCAGATTTCCATTGTCCGTAGATGGGGGTTGTCCCACGGGAGTGGACGAGAGACACTCTCGCGGGGATCCTCACGTAGTGCCTACTGCTGCCTGCCACAAGGTGGGTCAGACAGTGCGCTGTGGTGGGGATTGGAAGAACACCTCAGGATAGAAGCAGCGGCGGATGCGGTAGCGGAAGTGGCGGCATCGACAAAGAACGATCGCGCAACATGATCTCGCGCTTGACTCACGAGCGCGATGCACTTTCTCGCAACAGCTCTGATACCGGTAGGTAGAGTAGAACGTGTGGGAGAAAGTATGTGACTGTAGGTGCTGCAAAGCAAGACAGACGCAACACCATGGACGTGTTTCTAGAATGCACAAGTCTTAAGAGGACACTATCGAGTCACATTGTTCAAAGCTGCTAAGAGCAAGAAGCGAGAGCGAGCAAGCGAGAAGCGAGAGCGAGCAAGCGAGAAGCAAGAGCGAGCGAGTCAGAAGCAAGAGCAAGCGAGCAAGCGATAAGTTCGCTCTAGCTCGCGATCCCCTCTCATGGTGGAATTGAACCACCGAACCAAGAAAAGGAGCCATCAGTTAAGTGTGGCCTCAGCTAAGACCCTGGTGTGAATGAGGTGTGCAAAAGCACCCAGTTCTACGAATCACAAGCAAGAGGCACGAGAGCCACAACAACTAGTGCAATATCCTTGGGCACGATTCTCCCAAAATGTCGTGTCATCACTATGAGGACATCGCCAACAAAACCGCCTTTCTCACCGTCGAGTAACTGCAACAGGAGGGAGACTGTGCAATGAAGCCAGAGGTCACTGTGTAGTATTGACACATGACCAACAAACTTGATCATTGTGTCATCGCCACTATGCACACCCTCTGACATGCTGCACAGATCTTCCGGGGCTCCATGTATCCCTCGCCCAAGCGGGTGAATGTGAGACAACCAATGACCACCGCAATGTACATTTGTTCCACTGCAGTGTGCAACAAGCATGCCTTACGTTCTCGTGTTCCTGATTACAAGATGTTTGGCATGAGCAAAACCTCATAGTCAAAAGCACATCATGAGAATCTACTAGGAAGCTTCCTAACCTGGCTGCTACTGACGTGGCAAAACTGTCCAGTCAGATGGCGCACTACCAAGCAAGCAGGTGCAAGAAACAGCGAGGGTCAGGCTAGGGAGATGCGCAAAGTCTCATAAGCTCTAATAGCATAGCAATGCAAAGAAAGTTAACAAACAACAAACACACAGAATGAATAGCTGCCGCAGCGCACAGCAGGTGATGCACGCGACAGTGTCAGTTTGTCCTAAAACCAGTCCAAAACCAATGTTTCGGCCGTACCTTCGCGCATAGCTATCCAAACACAACACCGTCGGATCCTAGAGATGCAAAATCTCAAGCTGGATGCTATGACTGGTCACACGTACAAGTCCGGCATCGATTGGTGGAAAGACAATGCAAAACATGCAAATTGGGCTCAAGAGCCAGTCCACCGAGAAAACTCTAGCGTCTGTAGAAAAACTGCAATGCACCCCGGCAAGCACCCAAGATGCCGTGGCAACTGTCTGGCAGCTACTGGTAGATGGAGCTTGCACTCATCGATGCTCCAGCACCAGCTACGTCCGCATCAGGGATAACATCACCGCGCTCTCCAATACTACTACTCCACACCACCAGTGCAGGGTGACGGGTGGAAGCCACACAAACCAACACTCCCCTTGGTTGACACATCCATCACCACAACGACGAGTGAGGAACCACACTTACTGTCTGTCGTAAACACCCACAATACAAGGTCTCCTCGTGAAAGTGGTGTAACTCACCAAGAGCACGAGTCTCGACCGAGCAAGAAGTCAATCACACACCTACGTGTCAAATATCATGCAAGAGATACAATGAAATAAGGTCTCCTCGTGACCCCGGAAAATATCTCCGGGTGTCTGGGTTTCGAGCAAACCATGCACGGATCATACATAACACATGGAGGCAATGGGTCTCCACGTCACACCGTTAGAACTCACCAGGTGCGCGGGTATCGACCACCATAACCTCGACCATAGCATCGCTGCCCTCAAAAGGGTGTCAAGCCAAAGCCCACAAACCAACACTCCCCCAGGGCTGCAGATGCTATCAACACGAGCAAAGCTCATGGTTGCCCCCAATAGAATCCCTGAGGAGGGAGCACGGCTCCTCCATGGCCACATACCCCTGCATAACAATAGCAAGGGTGACGACAATGCTGGTCGGATGTGCTCGCACAGAGCCTCACCACGGAGCGGCGTCGTCGCTGTCGTCGTCATCGCTGACGTAGATGTCACTGCTGTCTTCATGTGCTAATGTGACTGGTGCATGGCTCAGGGTCTCCTCCAAAAAAATCACCCGCTGTATGGCCTCCAACTATTAAGCTGCACATCGCCTTGCGGCCTTCGCAGCATCGAGGTTTGTGTGAAGCTCGTCGAGCTCTGACGCGGCAGCTAACTGGCTTGCTGCATCTATGACACGTAAGCCCTCAGTCGCGAAACGAACCTAACGGTGGACCTTGATCGTGTGCGCGTCGACATGAGCCACAACCTCCTGCAGCCTCGTAGTCTCATCTCGTAGGAAGGAGTGGAGCTGCGCCTGCTCGTCGCACATGTCTACGTCCCGTACGACAGTCGTCGACTCAAGTGTCGCCTAGCCACGAGCTGCTGGCAGGGCGTGGGCGCAAGCCAATGAGTCACCACGTTAATCGTTTTGGGCTGTAGGAACGGCTGCTGTGAAGGCACATGCTGCTTGTGACACACATGATGCTCGGCCGTCAGCTGCTCGCCCGACGTCCACACGTGTAGGTATATCTGCATCCATGTCACGGTCATCGAAGGTGCAGTCGGTGTCGTGGTACTCCTTGGCACCCCTGGAGCACAGCCCATCATCCACCTGCTGCTCCAGGTCTGCCTGTCCCAGATGTGCATCCTGTAAAGACCACTCAGCTGCCTCGAGACGCCTGTGTACATCCTCCATACACTCCTCGACACCCTGTCGTGCTAGAACATCAGCGGGGTAACAGCGGTTGCTTGCCTCCCGGAGCTCAGCCACGAGACTTTGCACATGCGCCTCCACTCCAGCCACGGGTGCCTCCTCAGCGTCCATCACAGAGCGTAGGAACTAGTGCACGGGAAGTAGAGTTGTGTCGTCGGCTGGAACCCCCATGGTGTCAACAACGTGGTCAAGGCACCCATGAGCCAGAGGTCCGTAGCTCGCTTTGTGTCCTCCATGGTGGTTACTGCAAGCTCATTAGGCACCGCTGACGTATCGCACACACGGTCGTCTGCCGTCGTGTAAAGGTCATCCTGTGCTTGTGCTACAGCTGCTACAAATACAGCAGTGTTATGGGCCTCTACGTCTGCCACTAACTCCGTGTCTGACCAATCCCCCACGTATGACTCGTCGTCATCACAAGGAACGTCTACCCCCTCCTCGCGATCAGCCACATGCTCCCGTCGCACAGCACTATTCGGCGCATCAATCCTGTGCTTTCCTGTGGTAGTCGATGAACACTGTACCCCGCCACCGGCCGACGCACTAGCAGAAACTAGGAGAGGGTGGCGTACCAACCCCACGACTCGGGACGAGGGTGACGTCTCTGTTGCAACTCATGCCTTTGCCATAGCAACTCGAATCGTCCGGACCATTGTCAAGGTATCAACAGTCTCTCCCGCTCCCTCCGCCACATCGGCTGCAATCTCCACCTCGATCTTTCAAGCTGACTCAGCATGAGACCACTCCTCCTCAGACGATCAGTCCTCCCCCACGGCGGAGGCTTCTGTACCCTCCAGATGATGTGCAAACTGAGTGCATCGTGCGCCTCCATCTGCTACGTCTATCCTCGGCACCACGGTAGTCGTCGGCAAACACTCCATCCCCCCCACGACCGACACACCAGCAGAAGCTGAGAGGAGTGGCATACCAATCCCACGACCGGGGACGAGGGAATCGGCTCCTCAACGACGTCCCTCACTTGTGGTGCTACTGTTGTTTTTACTTCTGATGCTGGCTGATCATGTCTAACCAATTGTGCCATACGTTGTCTCACACGACGAGTGCGTGCACGAGAGATGCCGCCACAAGGGACGGCTAAGAGCGACGGAGTCGGAGGTCGGGATGACTCCGACTGACTCCAGGATAGAGCGGAGGGCATCGGATGTGGAGTTGAGGGCGGGTGGCGAGGCACTATCGCGTGACCACTGTGTCGGAGGTGAGGATGGCGAGGAGGAAGACGGGATGGTCTGCAGCGGCATGGTGGCAACAACCTGCCCGGAGACCACATGGTCTGTGAGTTGTTGCACCATACGCTTTAGACCATGGAGCTCAGCGTACAACACCGCCATGGCTCCACTTGGGGGTGCCACGGTATTGGCTGACGTCTCTGAGTCGGATGGTGAAGACGAAGGGCGAGAACGTATCCAAGGTGGTCACCACCACGCAGGGCGCTGGCGACACTGGCGCCAGCCTTGGTGCCGATCCCCACAGTAGTAACAGGTAAAGCCGGTAGACACCCGAGGCGTGTACCACGGCTGCAATTGCCAGCGTGGACTCGGCGCCTGCCATTCATGCAATGTCGGCACAAACCACGGTGCCGGCTGCACTCCCTGGCACGCCAGTGTGCTCATCTCCGGAGCCTCGCGTGGGTGAGTGCACAGTGCACTTGCTTCCGCTGGCACAAGGCCACAGGGGGGGTGGGCGAACGAAGCACAGTCTCTCTGACGCACCGTCGTCACGAGAGCTAGTGTGATGTACAACCTCAAGTCGCCTTCGGTGCTGCTGCTGCTGCTGCTGTCGTTGCTGCCTGCGGTCGCCGTCAACGCCGACGGCGATGGTCCCCGCCACACTTTTAGCGGCTGGTATCACTGCTGGTGGTGCCGCTGTGGCAGCGGCTACTGCTAGTGCACCGGTCGGTGTCACCAACCAACAGCTGTGACCTCCGGCCACCCGTCCCTTGTTTTTTCTTCTCTTTACTTTTTGTTCACTGAACGCTCGGTGCTAATGGGGTTCCCCTCCTTAGGGTATTTCTCGATTGCCCCACTTGAGGACCCGCTATCCTCCTCCCCCTTCATTTTGTTCTTTTATTTTTGGTGCTACCTCCTCTGGTGCCTCTTTTGAGGTTGTTGTGGGATGCCCCACTAGAGGACCCCTTGGTCCTCTCCCCCACCATTGTTTTTCGTTGTGCAGCTCGGCCCTCGCCTCGAGCGAGGTCGTCGAGCGAGCTCGCTCGGCAAGCGAGCTCGGCGAGAAAGCAGCTCCGCGCTGCTTGCTCGTAGCGCGAAGCTGCAATGTAGCTTCGCGGTGCAAGAAACAGCAGTGGCTACTGCCGTTGCTGCTACCACTGCTGTGCGGGCTGTTGTTGCTCTTACAGCGAGCGTAAGCAGCTGCGGCCACCCGTCGCCGCCGCCGTTGTTACTGTTGCCGCTGCGCCTGCTGCCTGCCACTGCTGTTGCTGCTACTCACTGTCGCCTACTATTGGAGCTCGTAGCCGCATGCTGCTACTGCCGCTCGCTGCTGCTGCTGTTGTTTGCTACTGTCGCATGTTGCAGCTGCCGCCTATTTCTGTTGCTCAGTGACGCCTACTACTACTACTCGCAGCCGCCTGCTACTGCTGTCCGACGATGCTGCTCCTACAGCTGCTTGCCGACGCTGCTGCTACTACTGCTGCTGCCGCTTGCTACAGTTGCCGCCTGCTGCTGCTGCTGCTGCTAGCTGCTTCTGCTGGCTACTGCTAGCGGTTTCTAGCTGTTGCAAGCGGCTCTTGCTGTTGCGTGTGCTGCGAGTGTGGCTGCGAGAGTGGTTGCTGCGACTGTTGCCCTGCTGCTACGGTTGCTGCTGCCGTGGCTGCCGCTGCCGTATCTTCTTACTGTTCTCTCACGGTGGTCGCTGCAGCTAGTGCAGCAACGGTGGCTGGCACCGTGGGCGCCAACCTCGTCGGTTGCCTCCTGATGTTGCCTTGGCTGCTGCTGGTGTGGCTCCTCATACCGTGGCGGCATGGCCACTCCTCACAACGTGGAACGTAGTGCGGTGATCACTCCCAAGATTGTTGTGGCAAGGGTGTCTCACATTGCTACTGCTTCTGCCGCATCTCTGCTGCACAACACTACGAGATGTGGCCCGTTAGCTATCATACCATGAGAATCTGCTAGGAGGTCTTCTAACTTGGTTGATGATGTGGCAACGTTGTCCAGTTAGCTGGCGCACTAGCAAGTAAACAGGTGCAAGAAATAGCAAGGGTCACGCTAGGGAGATGCGCAAAGTCTCATAAGCTCCGAAGACGCGTGAAGTTACAGCTTAGTAATTGTGAGAGAGTCAACAGCCAACAAACACACAGGGTGAATACCTACCGCGGCCCACGACAGGTGACGCACGCGACAGTGCTAATTTGTCCTAAAACCGGCCGAGAACCATTGTTTAGGCAGTAACTCCGCACACAATTATCCAATTGCAACACCACCAGAACCTTGCGACATAGAAACTCAAGCCGGACGCTTTAGCTGGTCACACGGACAAGTTTGACATCGATTGGTGGAATGACAATGCAAAACATGCAAGTCGGGCTCAAGAGCCACTCCACCAAGAAAACTCTAGCAACTACAGAAAAACCGCAAAGCAAGCGAGCAGGTGCCCATGATGTCGTCGCAATAATCTGTCAACTGCTTGTGGTTGGGGCCCACATTCTTCAGTGCTCCGACACCAACGACATCTGCACCAAGGATCATATCGCTGTGCTCCCCGGTACCACTGCTCCACACCACTAGTTCGGGGTGACAGGTGGAAGCCACACAAACTAACACATCACTCCTGAGTGTTTGCACAAGAGAGGATGTGTTGTGAGACATAGCCTCAGACATGACCTCCTCAAGAACCTTGCACAGACGAAAGGGGCATTCCAACCCTCATGTCCAAAACGAACAAAGAGGCAGCACACCATCAATTCTGTTCAGAAAGTGACTGGCCTGGACTGGTCAAGGCATGAGGATTCTCCACCAGCACCAAGATACAAAAGACCAGTAGCCCACAAGATTTTGCCTCCACTTGCACAGACTGTCCACTTGCACAGACCGTCCACTTGCAACACAACGCGTCGTGTGCNCCTTGCACAGACGAAAGGGGCATTCCAACCCTCATGTCCAAAACGAACAAAGAGGCAGCACACCATCAATTCTGTTCAGAAAGTGACTGGCCTGGACTGGTCAAGGCATGAGGATTCTCCACCAGCACCAAGATACAAAAGACCAGTAGCCCACAAGATTTTGCCTCCACTTGCACAGACTGTCCACTTGCACAGACCGTCCACTTGCAACACAACGCGTCGTGTGCAATGCCATGTGCGCCAGAAACGATGGGACTTGTACACGACGGCGAGCCACATACCCTCGCTTAAGGCTTCCAGCGCCACCATTTACCCTTGCTCTAGGCGTGAGTGACACCGGCATTGCCTACGTGCACGGCAGCATCACATACTCCTCGCGATATCGCGGACTCATCACGGACCGCGATCGTCGCGGGCGTCCGTTTGAGCCTTCCTGTGGAGCAGCAGGTGGAGTTACTGAGGCAATGACACCTGCTGTTGCACCAACAGAAGCAGCAGCTGCTGCAGCTACACTACTGCTGCAGCCACAGGCACCATCTGCCTTCCTACCCTCACTCCCTGCTGCTTGCTTGAACTCCCCTTGTACACCAACGGCGCCAGCAGCTAGGACACCTGCTGGTAGAGTAGCTGCTGCTGCTGCTGCTGGCCTGCAGTTGCTAGCCCTGACGCTGCTGAAGCCAGCACCATCAGAGGCAGCAGCAGCTGCCACAACAGCCTGCTCCGGCGACTGCCCCATAAGTGCAGTCCGTTTCTTGCTGCCACCGCTGCTTGCCTGCTGCAACGGTTCGCTGCGGCGTCGTTTCGCCACGGGGAAGTAAAATGGCAGTGGCAGCTGCCGCAGCGGTGGCGGAGATGGCACAGTAGACGCTGGAGCTGCTGCCTCTGCAGTAGGTTCTACACAATCGCCAGGCTCCTCCACTTCAATCGCAGCTGCTAATGAAGGCGACGCCAGAGCAACGACTGCCGAATATGGGATGCCATCTTTATCCTGGCTGCTGCTGGCCCCTGCCAGACGCCTGGAGACAGAATGGAGACAGACACAAGAGGAGGAGAGGGAGGGGCCGAGGAGCCAACATGAGGGAGAGAACGAGTTACATAAAACCAACCAGTCAACTTGCTTCCTGAAAAAAAACCAGTGTTGACTTGGCCGGATCGGGATCGAGATCGGAATCGATGGATGGAGATCGACCACAAGGGGGGGGGGAGAGAATCGACACAATCAAGGAGTGGATTGAGGGCGGGAAAGGAGGCAAGAGGGCATTTTAGCCTAAANCCTGCCCTGTCGCGAGCAGCTGGAGGCAACCTTGTTCGGAGGGGAAAAAAAGAACCACAGCGGACCCCGCTGCCGGGGTCCGTCTGTTCAGCAGAACCCAGAGGTCAGGCAGAACCCAGCGGTCAGGACCCCGTGGACTGTCGGCCGCGCCCAGCATCCTGCCCCAACCGGACTCTGGACGTGTGACGCTCAATGCTGAGCGTTGAGCCTCACACGTCCAGAGTCCGGCATAGCGTCCAGCGTCGAGGCTACCGACACGCATCTGGCATCTAGCACCCAAAGACAGGGAAAACAAAAAATGAAGGTCAGCCTTCCGCAACTCTAGACGCGCCCCACCATGTCTGGGATCGGCTGGATCGAGATCGATCGATCCGCGATCCGGATCGAGCGGGTCGATTCGATCCCGAGCCCCTAGATCGAGGATCGAAGTCAAAACTGAAAAAAAACCTATTCAACGGCAGCCTTGCAACACGGACTCATATGAACAGCATGAGCAGCATGGTTCCAGCAGCACAAACCCTCTGAAGCTCAGGGCAAGATCCACTGCTGTCCGCATCACAACTTGAGAGTTCACTGGCGGCGACGAAAGCAGTGATCCCTTCCCAACAGGATGAGATCCCTCTCCCCCCCCCCTTCCCTGAACTCGCCATCGTCAGCACAAAACGATGCAAGCACAACTCACAAGTGAACTCGCAACGACGACGGCGGGGTTCGCCTCCCACCAGCGCGGACCGAACCTGGACCAGGCTGGGCCGTAGGCTCTGGCGTTGCTCCACACCTGCTCTCCTCAACTCTCCTCGATGCCTCTTGCACACCTGCTCCAGAGACTCCATCTTCCCTCAACCCATGTCCGCCTTCTGTACATACACTTAACCTGCCTTCCAAGCCAGACAGAGTCGCTTGAGCCTCCTCCACACCCGTGCTCTTTCCCTCCTGACAGCTTGCCATCGATGTCACCCCAACAGGCAGTGAGGCTCGTCTTCTTTCNGACCTCCGAGCGGTACTTCTCCCCTCTGCATCCCTCCCTTGTGGAACCTCCGATGCCGCAACTCCCTCTGCTTCAGGGACAGAAGCAGGCTCTGGAGTTGCAGAACAAACTGTTGCCATCGCTCTTGTTGCTATTGTTGCTGCGCCAGAAACAGCAGGCACAGCAGTCGCACAAGCAGCTGCTGAGTCTGCTCCAGATAGGTCCTCATATGGCACACATCTCCTCTTCTTCCTCGTACCCCAACTCAGCACTGCTGCTGCTGCTGCTGCTGTTGCTGCTGCTGCTGCTGCTGCTGCGTCTGCGTCTGCTTCTTCTCCTGCTTCTTCTGCTGCCGCAGCTGAAGAGTTGCTTGCTCCTTCAATAGCTGCTGCTGCCACCTCTACCCCAGAAGATTCTCGTCGCCGAACTGTCTCGCTGGCACGTGCCACATCAGCAAGCAAGCGTGTCGAATAGGCGCATACCTCTCGTAGCACAGGTCCAACCTCTTGGCCGGATCCTGCTCCTTCATGCGCAGGGGCAGGCGGAGGACACGGGGAATTGCTGAGAGCGTTGAGGGGCAGTCGGCGCACGGGAGGGGAGCCGCGGCGGCGGCGCGTGTGTGGCGGGGGCACGGGCGTGATGGAATCTGTCGCACCAGGCGTCCCTCGTGAGCTCTTTGGCTCTTCGGTGTGGCTGCTGCTGTGTCCAGCAGCCGGTGGCGCTGCTGATGTCTCCTGCTGTTCCTGCTGCG
>SZWC01004211.1:96542-110557 GCA_023375785.1 Penium margaritaceum
CGAGATCCGAGATCGGACGGTTTCAGGCCGCATCTATTTCCATCCTTGCAATCTCGAAGGCAAAAGGTGCAGTACGTCAAAACAGAGAAAAGCTCGTTAGCTACATTCTGAGTTGGCTTCAATGGGTTAGGCAATGATTCCTGGGCTCTAAGAAATTGGTTTCGAACATTAGCGCGAAATTCTGACCTACAAACCAGCCTAGTCGGCGCTTCGGAATGAAACACAATACGGTATACAAGCACATATCGTGAAGAGGTAGCCGATTGTCCACCCACCAATCTGCGGTCCAATGAGAAAACCTCTCTGATTGTAACAAAACCATACTGGTTGAAGCAGCAAAGCCTCAGTCAGCGTTGCCACGTGGACCAGGATTTTCCTGCGACTAGTTGACCTGGCCGTGTAACTGGGCGACAGCGAGGTCGTCACACAAGCAACGTCACAACACAACTCGTTCGGATCCAGCACCGCCCAGAAGAAAAAATTTCAAAATGGTCTCTTTGGTAACGGAAGTTCGACTGAACCAGTTCCAGACACGTTGCATCCAGGATGACTCAGTGTTACACCGAACGTAGCCTAGATGGTGAACAGGTAGTAGTTGCGAGGCAGAACACAATTGAAAATTTGGGGCGATTTAGTAAATTTATGATTATAGGATAATTTATTACAATGAAAAGCTTCAGAATGATCGAACATATACATACATCGAACATATACATACAAGTGACGTGTTGCAAATGAGGCATAGTCGAGGTTGTCGAGTTAACTGTCGAGCGATGCGTGTGGATTCGCATCATAAGTGGTTGGGTCCACAAACTCCGCCAAGGAAACGGGGGACTTCCAAGATCGACGGCAAAGATGGGAGATGCATCTTTCATAAATCTCAATACATCTAAATGCGTCGAAAAGTCGACCGAAAGATGTTGATGCTTTTGTCCTTCAATCTCAAAACTGCTCATGAAAATGTCAAAAAGTGAGAGAAGCTTCGCCAGAGGGCGAGAGCAATTGGTCCAATTGCCTTCCACCGTTAGGGAGAAAACTGAAGACTCGTCGTGCGGTGGGCTATTTGTGTAGTGATAAAAATGCCCACTTGGAAGATTAGGGACTCATGTACAAATGAAATGTAACACTCCCCCCCACCCCCTCCCCCAGCCGTCACATCCCGACGCGCATGCAAACATGGCCCGGTATGAGAAACTATTAGGAAGCTTCCTAACCTTGTTGCTGACGTGGCGACACTCTCTAGTCAGTTGGCACAGAAAAAAAACAAAGAAGTGCAAGAAACAGAAAGGGTTAGGCTAGGGAGACGCGCAAAGTCTCCTAAGCTCCAATAGCTTAGTAACGCAATGAGAAATGACAACAAACCAGCACACAGCATAAATAGTTGTCGCGACGCACGACAGGTAACGCACGCGACATTGTCAGTTTGTCCTAAAACCGGCCCAAAACCATTGTTTTTGTCGTAAATCTACGTACATGTATCCAGACGCATCATCGTCCGAACCTAGAGATGATGAATCTCAAGCAAGACGTTACAAGTGGTCACACCCACAAGTCCGGCATCGTTCGGTGGACAGAGAATGCGAAACATGCAAATCGAGCTCAAGAGCCACTCCATTGAGACAACTCTCGCGTCTCTAGAAAAACCGAAAGCACCTCGGCAAGTACCGAGGATGTCCTGGCAGCTCTTTCGCGACTATTGGTGGGTGGAGCCACCACTCGTCGGTGCTCCAGCACCGAGTGCGTCCGCATCAGGGATCGACACGAGCATGGACTTAGCCAGGTGGTCACACTAAGATGTACAAACAGATGGGGACGACTCACATCACAACTGTTTGTATTTTCTCACATCTCTCCTGTGCTCTGTTGTGTCTTCCCCGCTTGTGCACATCATCGTGCAGATGACAAGTGGCGAAACTCGACATTGCTGGAGTGTCGTCCGGTGGAGCCGACGCATGTTGAGGATTCCATGCAATCTTCTTGAGCCACCTCCCTACACCGACGTGCTCATCTTCATCGACATGACTCCTTGGCGATCAGGCAACCGGTAGTGACTACCAGTGCAAATGCTATTTGCATGCGTCCAATTCTCGATCTGACAATACCATTTCGCCTGCAGCGTCGTGCTCTGTTTAGGATCCATGTCTCATGCTAGCGTGGCACTCTTGTCACCAGGGACTAGTGTAGGCGCTACCTGGGTTTGGGCACCCATAACTTCTCACTGTTGTTTTTCAAGCTGATTTTGACGGCACGACTGCGTTCGTAGCGTCGGTGTCATGGCATGGTCTAGTTTTAAGGCAAAATGGACGACGCCCAGGTTTTGGGCTGTCAGCCATCCAACAGGGCTCACTGAGAAAACCTCGCCAACTAGAAAACAGGTACATTTTCTGATTGGCTGGTTATCTACATAACAAGCTCTACAAAGCTTGGGGGGGAGCTAGAACATGTAGGGGTCTCCCATTGTTGTTCATTCTTGCTTCCTAATTAGTAATTCTCAGTTTTTAGCTGTTGTCTGGTGCAAACTCTAGCACACGCGTCTCTGAGTAACAACACCAGAGCTCTCGGACTTTGACTCTAGGGGGCAGACTAGGGGGGCAGCTTAAGCAATGAGCGTGGGTTCTCGCATGTTGCATGAACAACGCTGTTGCCCCAACCTAGTGCATTAGGTTTTCTAGCTTGGTATTAGAGCCAGAGCACTGGCGTACATGTTCCTGACTACATCGGTGGACCCCCATGCGCGCAAGTGCACAGGCAATGCTGTCGGATTTTTCCTAGCAGCATTGACCCTCCAAGTGGCGGAAATCGTTTTTTTTCCCAGGACAACTGGGTCAAGGAAATACTTTCGGATTTTTCTTGGCAGCACTGACCCCTCATGTGATAGAAGGAGGTGAGCGACAGGCCTCGTCAGGCACCTACTGGCGATGACGCATGCGGAAACATCAACCAGATTCACTTACTGGCAAGCAACAGCAGCAGCAACTTGCAGTTGCAGTAGTAGCTTGCAATAGTAGCGAGCAGTGGTAGCAGCAGCTAGCAAGAGCTGTATGTAGTAGCTGCAGAAAGCAACAACACTAGCTTGCAACAGCAAGCGGGAGCCAGCAAAAGTAGCTTGTAGCAACACTAGTGCAAAGAAGGTAAAAGCAGTAGCAGTAGTTGCAACAGTGAGCAATAGCGACTAGCAGCTTGCAACAGCGGCCAACAACAGCTGCAGTAGTAGCCAGTAGTAGCTGCAGTAACGGCGAGCAATAGCAACAATAACTACAGCTTCTCGCAGCTACAGGTTCAAGGAGCGACCTCGCTGCTTGCGACTCGTAGCGAGCAGCGAGCTTGCTATGACTATCGAAAGGAAAGAAATAAATCACCCACCCCAGAGGTAGCCCTGCAGCGGTTGCAGCCACCATCTTGGCTCCTGCAGTAGCTAGAGTATGTGTAACAACATGTAGCAGTTCAACAGCATCAACAACAGTACCAACAGCTGTTGTTGCTATAATAGCAGCTATAGTAGCAACAGCAACAAAAACAGTAGCAACAACAAGCAAAGGAGTACCAGCAGCCGCTATTGCAACAATAGCTGCCGCAATAGTAGTAGTAGTAGGAGCAAGAGCAGCAGCAACTACGACAGCAGACCAGAAGCAACAACAATAGTAGTGGTAGCAACAGTAGTAGTAGACACAGTAGTAGCAGCTGCAGCAACAGCAGGAGCATTAGGTGCCTCGCACGGCACAACAACGGCTCTAACAACAAGTTCTACTGACGTTTGTCATCCTTAGTTGACATCACCACTAATGTAAGTGTTGACATCAGCAACAATAAAAAAGGAGAAAAAAATGGTGGAACATCCCAGTAGATAACACAGTTCTAGCTACTGACGTCAGCCATCCTAGGTTGATGTCACTACCGATGTCATCGCTGACATCAACAGCACAAAAAAAAAGAAAAAACCCCAAAAGATGGGGAACAAAGAACACCATGGCTAACAGCCCAATTCGGATGGGGTCCTCTGTTGGCGGGACCCCTAGCCCTTCTTTCTTACAATAGCTGCAACAACAACTACAGCAGCAGCAGTAGCAGCAGGAGCAGTCCAGAATCTTCGCCGTCCGCTCCTTCGATCCACCAGCCGGCATTCTGCAACAGCTTTCCACACTGATACAAAAACTTGCAACACTATAGTCGATAGCATCACATGAAAAAAACCAGTGCCCAGCCGCCCTTCCTTCCTCCTGGGCACACCAGCCCGGATATGTCTATTGCCACGTATTACCTAGCGTAGTAGAAGACATAGTGCCAGCTGCAGATAGTGACTTCAGTCCTTGTCCCCACTCTGGGTGCCGGCCGTAAGCCAAAGGACTTTGAGATCCTGCCCTCGCCATTTCAGGCTGACGAACAGTTATGGAGCTGGGAGCTTATCCTTCGCATCTGGGCACAGGGTGAGGGCCTGTGGGCATACTACACTGTTCCGCATGACTCCATCCACGGCGTCCAATTGTATGATGTTGGTCGTGTCGTATGCGCCCTCGTCCTGGTAGCTCCTCCGGCATCACGCCTAGCCATTGAGCCTTTCCTCGGTGACTTCATTGGCAAGACACCAAACCTTCTAGCCGTGTGGCACATCCTCACCCGTCCCCATCGCCTATCCACTAAGGCTGAGTCTAGCTGTCTGGTTGGGGAGTTCAACTCCCTACACTTGGGGGAGACCAAGATGGTCACATCCTACTAGCAGTGGGCGGAGGACATCCTTCGTTGCCTAGGCACCTTTGCTCTACCACCTCTGGCCACTCTCTTGGCCACTGATGTGTACGACAACGTCTTTGTCCATTGTGCACAGGATGTCCGCTCCACAATGGCGGTCCAGGGCATACTCATGCTCTTGGCATACGAGCTCTTTCACATGATTGTGGAAGCTCGTCTGGAGTCACGCATCCTGCATACAGAGGCCCTCGCCTCCCCTACCATCGCCTCCGTGGCCTTCGCTTCCCCTGTAGCAGGTATATCCACTAGTTCCTCATCTTCAGGAAAAAAGAAGCATGAAGGCAAGAAGGGCAAGGGTCAGAAATAGCAGATGCAGCCGACCGGGTCTAGTGGTGATGCTCGGTCTTCCACAACTGTGGCCAGCCAGGACATGGGTGGCACACGTACCCACTACTAACGGACAAGGCGCCCGTCATCCCCACCATGCGTTGCCAGCGTGAGCGCCATCTCGCCTCTGCCGTCGCGGGTGTCGCCAGCCTTGACGCCTCCACCCTGTCTAGTCTCTCCACTCCTGCAACAGCCATGCCGCTCCCGCCGTTTCCAACTCTGTAGCAGCATCATCATCCACAACTGTTGGCGCCTCCATTTTCATCACTCATACAATTCTCCTCCTATCGGGGCTCCAGCACCATCACTCCATTCTCAATCTACACTCATGAATCGTCCACCCGTAAGCGTCAGTTGGAGTAGTTCATCGCGCTCCAGCTTGGCCTGCCTTACCTTTCCCCCCAAAGGGAGGGGGAGTTGCGTCACCTCTTGCTTGTCTGCTCTACCATGTATGAGTGAGACTGAATTGTGCTCGTGTCTTGCTTCCTCTATTTTGTCCTCCCCTCTGCTCTCTTCTACCCCCTCAATGACGATGTCGCATGGCTTGATGATTGGCAGTCTCGGTTCGCATCGCTGTCCACCGCGTTCTCATCTCTTGCTTGCTACCATGTGACTATTTGTGATCTAGCGACTCCGGTCTAGGACCCTGTCGAGACCTGGATCATCAACTCCTGGGCCAAGCATCACATGACAGCCTCTCGTGAGACCTTCAGTGTGCTTGGTCCTGTTGGCGATGTATCCGATGTCCGGACAAGCTCCGGACATGTGTTACCTTTGCGCTGCATCGGCGTCGTTCATTTCCGTGGCCCTGTCGGTGACGTCTTCATGACCGATGTCGTCTTCGTCCCAGGTCTGGAGCTCAGTCTCCTGTCTGTCACTGCCCTTGACCGCATGAGCATGGACGTTCTACACTTGCATGGCGTTGGCACTATTTAGTTACGTCTGTCCGGTCTTGTTGTTATGCACGCCACCGCCCGTGGCAACCTATGACACGTGCCTTGTTTGTCCTCCCCTCCCTCTATCCTCTCCCGTCCGTCGCCACAAGCAATGTGTTTGTCATAAGCACTCTCTCTCTACAAAACACACGTCACTTGCATCGCTTCCTTTGCCACGTCCACTCTCCGCACGTAGATAGCATGCTCCGTACCCAGCCGGCCAAGGGCCTTCAACCGAACTCCTTCCCATGGTCGTACCCCACTGAGTGCATTGATTGCGCCCACGGCAAGATGCACTGATCCATGTACCCTAAGTCTTTCTCCGTGTGTCCACCCCTCTGCACCTGGTCCATTGCAATGTCATGGGCCCTCCCCCTACGGAGTCCATTGGGGAGCATGGACGCTATGTTCTCACCCTTACTAACGACTACTCTCTCTACCGCTGCGTCTTCTGCCTTGGGCGGAATAGTGATGTCGTTCCTGCCATTCGGTAGTGGCCTGTCTGTGCAGAGTGCGAGTTTGGACAACCTCTTCTTTTGCTGCGATCGCGGTGGTTTGTACATAGAGAAACCACAAATTTTCTCGCCCCCCGCGATATCCACTACGAGACAACGACGCCTTCCACACTAGCCCAGAACAGCGTCTCCGAGCAATGGAACCGTACCATGGCTGAGGCTGATCACACCTTGGTTGAGGCTGACCGCACCATGGCTGAGGCCGTCCACACCGTGAGGGCTGAGTTTGGCCTCTCCGATGGCTTCTACTTCAAAGCCATGGCCTACATGACATGGGTCTCGAACCAGCTTCCCCATAGACCCCTTCTCGGCCAGTCCACGCCGTATCAACATTGGTGCGATCAAGGAGCTGACCTCCGCCCTGCTTGCGTCTTGGGCTGCGTGGTCATTGAATGGATTCCCGCCCCGCAGTAGGGCGGCAAACTCCACCCCCGCAGGTGTCCTTGCACCTTTCTCAATGTCTCCCATCAATCCAAACCCTGGTGCTTATGGGATCCCTCCAGGCATTGCATCATCGAGTCCCACAATGCCCTCTTCTGTAAAGATTTGTTTCCCGCCTACCTCATTTGCTCCGATTTGTCGATGTCCCTCTCGTCACGTGGGGGAGTGGTGAGTCCGTCCTCTGTCTTGTCGCTTCTAGGTGACACATCACCAAGTCCCTTAGGGCCAGCACCCCCAACCCTATCCATTGGTCCCTCCTAACTGGTAGCCCCAGTTGTGTCCGCCAGCCCTTGTAGGTTGGCAGCTCCAATCGCGTCCGCTCGCCCCTCTAGACTGGCAGCCCTGGTCCCGTCCAGTGGCCCCTCCGAGATGGCATCCTTGGTCGCATCCACTGGCCCCTTCGGGCCGGCAGCCCCAATCGCATCCATTGGCCCCTCTGTGCCAGCAGCCCCATCCGCGTCTGCTAGTCCCTCAGGACCGGCTGACTCGTCTGCGTCCACTGGCCCCTCTTGGCTGGCAACTCCAATCGTATCCGCAGGCCCCTCTGCGCCGACAGTCCCGTCTGCGTCCACTGGCCCCTCCGAGCCAGCAGCCGTAGTCGCGTCCACTGGCCACTCCACGTCACAAGCCTCGTCGGCATCTGCTAGTCCCTCCAGGCAAGCAAACCCGTCTACGTCCACTGGTTCCTCTAAGTCAGAAACTCCGTCCACATCCTCCGGTCCCTTGATGCCAGCACCTTGGACTTGGTGCCATCTCCTGCCCTAACGCGCTACACGCGTGGCCCAAGCGGCAGCCTCCAACCGAAGCCATGAGTGATTACGCAAACTGGCACACAGCGTCTTGTGGCGCCTCGACCCCCTGTCGCCCCCCATGTCTCTTCCACTCCGATAATGAGCGGGGATCCTAGGACCAAGGCCCTTGCCCTAACCACTCGGCCATCATTACAGACCTCGACCCGGGCTCTGCAGTAGGCTAAACTATGCTCCATTAGGAGCATTGGCATATTGTCATGGCTGTACTCACGCGCATCCCACCAGGAGCTCAAGATGCACACGCCCTCGCAGTTCATTCCGTGGCACGTCTAGAAGACCTAGCCACCCTACACAAGGCTCGAACCTCCCCTGAAGCCGCACACTGTAATGTTGCCTACATCGACGAGCTCGCTACTATTTGGCAACACCACATGTATGACCTCGTCGATCTCCCTCCTGGTCGGAAGGCCATCAGTGCTCAATGGATCATCCGGCGGAAAGGGAAGCTGGACGGGTCCTTGGACAAGTACAAGGCCCGCCCTTGAGCTTAGGGGTTTGCTCAGGTTCTTCGGGTTGATTATGACCAGATCTTTGCCCCAAGTGGTCGATTCTCCACTAGCCGGGCGCACTTCAACCTGGTTCTCCAGCACGAGTGGGAGCTGCATGAGATGGACGTGAGTAATGATTTTCGTCATAGCTCATTGGAGGGAAAAGAGCTCTACATGGTACAGCCTCTAGGCTTCCACAACAACACTAGGAAGGTATGGCGGCTGCAGAAGGCCCTCTATGGTCTGAATCAGTTGCCTCAGTGCTGGAACCAGGAGATTAGTGGCACGCTCCTTCGCGGTGGCCTACTACGTAGCACTGGTGACCCCGCATTGCTCATCAACCTGTGAGGCCAAATCCTTGCCGCTGTCTTGGTCTACGTCGTTGATCTCCTCATTGCGTTGCCAGATATGGCTGCCGTCCAGCGTGTTAAGGACGTGCTCCACACCGCCTACTAAATGAAGGATCTAGGGTCTGCCCAAGTTTTCCTGGGCATGGAGCTCGAGCATGATCGCTCCTAAGTCGCCCAACACGTCCACCAAGCTGCCTATGTACAAACTATGTCTACTCATTTCGCCGAGGACCTGTGCCCCGTGCTAAGAGCATCCTCACCCATGTCACCCGATGGCCAGGCGATCATGCAAGTAGGGGTGCATTACACGTAGTACTGCTATGACTGAGTACGTGGCCCTTGGCTCAGGCGCATGTCAATATGTGTGATTGCATTGTCTGTTGTCCGAGCTTTGTCAGTCCGTCGCATCCATCACGTTGCATTGGGACAATAAGAGTGCCATGGTCATCGCCGATAATGACGGCGTGCATCACACGCGTACCAAGCACATCAATGTTGAAAATCACTATGTGAATTTTTCGTTGCACGACGACAGCGTCACCATAATGTGGGTTGAGACAGCACAGCAGCGAGCTTACTTCTTGACCAAGGCATTGAAGCATGAATCGTTTAAGAAGGCTGTGATTTTGGTCGGTGTGCGTCCATGAGGTGCACTCCTTGGCCCTCCCTGCGTCTCTGTTTGCCCTAGGGGAGTCTGTCTGTTAAATGTGTCACTGCCCGTCCATGTGCACTACGCTTGTGAGTCATGGGGGAGTGTTGGTTTTTTTCTCACATCTCTCATTGTGCTATGTCGTGTGCTTGTGGCTTGTGTACATCGGCGTACAGATGGCTTACGACGAGACTCGACACTACTGGAGTATTGTCCACTGGAGCCAACGCATGCTGAGGACTACACTTAGTTTGCTAGAGCCTCCTCCCTTGAGTGACGTTTTCATCTCCATTGGCAATCCTCATCGGGAATGGAGCCGCCAGCGGTCACTACCACCATGGATGCTGTTTGCATGAGTCCACTGCTGGATCTGATTGTAGCATTGTGTCTGTAGCGTCGTACTCTGCTCATGTTGGCGTGGCACTATTGTCACCAAGGACTTGTGTAGGTGCTGCCTATGTCTGGGCAGCCATAACTCCTCAATGCTGTTTTTCTAGCTAATTATGACTGCAAGATTGCGTTTACAACGTCGGTGTTATGGTATGTTTCAGTTTTCAGGAAAAACGGACGACGCCCCGGTTTCGGGCTGTCACCCATCTTGTAGTGCTCACTGAGAAAACCCTGGCTGCCAGAAAAAAAGGTCTATTTTTTGATCAGCTGGTTAGCTCAATAACAAGCTCTATAGAGCTTGGGGGGAGCTAGAACTTTGAGGTGTCTCCCATTGTTTATTCTTGCTTCCTAATCAATCATGTCCAAGCTTCAGATGTTGTCTGGCGCTAACTGTGGCGCATGTGTTCCTGGGTAACAACATCAGAGCTCTCCAATTTAGGCTCTGGTAGAACAGACTGAGGGGGCAGCTCAAGCAATGATTGTGGGTTCCCGCACACTACATCAACAACGCTACTGCCCCAACCTGTTGCATTAGGTTTCCCAGCTACAACTCTCCCCCATGACCCGATGGTAAGCATTTCCATACATGTGCAAAAGTGAGACGGGTGCACAACAAGATGCTCAACAATCCATGCTCACACACCCCACTCTCAACCACTCTCATGCAAGGGGCAAAGCCTGACAAAACGAATGGCCACCATGAATTTTCCGCGAGCAACTGCCTTGGTCAAGTAATGAGCCCGCTGTATGTCCGTGCCAACCCAGATGACCGAGATCACCTATCACTCCACAACATCACGCACAAAGTGATGCTCAACAGCAACGTACTTTGTGCATGCATGAAACAAACTATAACTCTATACAGTGGCAAGAACACTCTCGTTGTCATAGCGTAGAAAGACTCAAGGCACCAACTGACACAACTCACAAAACGGATGTTATAGCCACACCACCTCAGTAGCCCCAACCCCAAGAGCAACATACTCAACCTCTGATAAGCTACTTGCAATACAACCTTGCTTACCGCTGTGCCATGACATAGCGATGCCACCAAGCAAGAACACGTAGCATGCCTGACTGCGCCCATCAGGACTCCACGTCGAGTCATTGTTTGTGTAGCCGACAACCACTACCGAACACAGCCGTCGAAATCAGTGTCCAAGGTACATTGTGGACACCACGTATCGCACCACTCACACAGCCGCCTAAAGGGTTCTTGCCAGAGTACATTGTGAAAATGGTGCAAGGAGGTTGACGACAAATGCAATGTCCAGTCATGTGGTAGTGGCTAAGTACATCAAGGAGCCAATGAGGCGCAAGTACAGGGTCACGCCCACTGTCTCCCCAAACTCTACTAGATCATCCACCTTTAGAGTATTGTGTCTGTAAGGTGTGATGGGGGTGAAGGATGTGGGAACTGCACCAAGGAGGTCAGTAAACTGCTCCTCCACAATGCGGGTGTAACGCGCCTCATGTAACAGGAGTGTCCGTTACTGACAATCACGTACGATCTCCATCCCAAGAAACATTGTTGTAAGATCAAGGTCCTTCATCCTGTTGGCAGCATGAAGAACTGCTTTGGCCTCCATCACGGCCTCCATCAAAGGAGAGGCAATCAGGAGGATGACCACGTAGACCACGATGGTTGTGAGGCTCTCAACTATCCGTCTGAGAAAGAGGGACGGTTCTGCATCACTCGGCATGTAACAGGCACGTGTCAGTGTGCCAAAGATCTCCAAGTTCTAGCATTTAGGTGACTGTTTCAGGTCATATAGGGCTTTGCGCAAGGGCGAGACGTTGACACCAACCTCGAATCCATGTGGCTGAACCATGTTGATCTCCTCCTCAAAGGTGCCGTGGAGGAACGCGTTGTTCACATCCATCTAGTGCAGCTTCCAGTCGTTGTGAGCAACAACCCCAAATAGAGCACGAGGGGTGGTCATGAGGCCAAAGGGTGGAAAGGTGTCAATGAAATCTACACCCTCAACTTGCAAGTATCCCTTGGCCGTCAAGTGAGCCTTGTAGCAATCCTGTGTGCCATCAGGCTCTACCTTCTTGTAAAAAACCCACATGGACTGTATAGCCTTCCGCCCAAGCGGGAAGTTTACAACCTCGTGGGCTCCGTGCTCACGGATGGTTCTCACCTCATCCTCACAAGCAGCATGCCACAAGTCTACACCCTGAGCTGAGAGTGCTTCCTTCAACATGCCTAGATCAGGCGTCGTCAGAGGAGAGCTTTGGGTGGCAAAGACACATGCCTCCAGACTCGGTCTGACCACGACAAGGTTAGCTGTGGTATTGCAAGCGACCGAGAACTCTTGGGAGACCAACGCATGGCCGACAGGACATGCCAGATGCACCTCAGTGAAGTTTGCCTAGACACGAAGGCCAAGGGCCTTTATGTTAGGCTTGCCATTCTGAATAGTATGGGTTGAGCATCTAGGCTTTGAATTAGTGGTCTGATGAGCCCTAGAGGCTAGTGGTTAGAGACGACCACAAGGCTCGCAAGAGTAGCCCAATGCACAAGTGCTCACCTCAGGCTGTGAAGAAGGCTGCTAGGCCATAGCCGCAGGTACAATAGGTGCATGCATGAGAGTGGGTGTGACAGAGGGGACAAACACTAGCACATGATTGGTTGTGTCTGAGGGGACTTATGCTCGTACGGGATTAGGTGTGCCAAAGGGGACCGACACATGGGATCACATGTGAGCGAGGGATCTGACACGTTCATGGGATCACGTGTGTCAGAGGGGACCGACACTAGCACGGGATCAGGTGTGCCAGAGGGGTCTGATGAGGCTACTGGACCCACGGCCATGATGGCCGGATCGTCCGCAGCCGGGGACCGGACCGCAGGTGAGGAGGCGCGGGCGGACCGATCCGAAGGACTAGACTCCCCCATCTGTTGGGAGGCCACACAAGTAAGAATGTGGTCAGTGGCCAGCGATTGAATACCAAACAAGTCGTGGTAGGTATGAGCCTCAAAGAAGAGAGCATCTCAAGACTCCATAATGCAATGGTGAGCAGGGTCCCAAAAGCGCTAGGCCTTTGACTTTAGGGAGATGCCGAGGAAGGTACACATGTGTCTGCAAGGTGAGACCTTGGACTCCTGCTGGTACTCAATCTACCAAACACAGGTGAGGGACCCCCAAACGCGGGCGAGATGGAAACCAGCATGATGGGTGAACCACAACTCATAGGGTATGACATGGTCCGAAAGTGGACCATGCGGCAAGCGGTTCAAGACCCAGATCATGTAAGAGAAGCCCTCAAAGGCAAAACACTCTAAAAGACTACACTCAGACCGTAGAGCACAAACCGCATCTTCCATGATGTCGTTCCAACGCTCAGACACACTGTTCTACTGTAGTGTATCAAGGGTGGCAAGCTGGTGAAAGATACTGTGCCCAACAAAGTAGGCATCCATCTTGCCTATGAAATCGCCACCACGATCGGAGCAGAACGTGTTTAGGGTGTGATGAGACTAACACAGAGCCATCAAAAGCCACAAGTGAATCGCTATCGCGACTTCGCTCATGTGGCAAAGGCTATAGACCCGTCGCATCTAGGTGAATTCATTGGTTAGGGTGAGAACATATCAAATCCGATCAGAGAGGGTCTCGACTGAGAAAGGACCCTGAAGGTCCAAGTGAATCAACTCTAGTGGTCGTAGTGCCCGGGAGGAGGATTCAGGGTAAGAGCAGTGATGCATCTTCTCATGGGCACAAAAAAGAAAATCGGTCTTGGGCGGCTTCTCAAAGGAAGCTGTGTCAAGACTAAGGGTTGGCTGAGTTCAAATCAGCTTAGTCATAGTGTTTAAGCTCACATGGCAGAGCCGACAATGTAACAAGTGCTGGTGCTCAGGGGAGAGAACACGTGTGACAAACATATATGCAAAAGAGGGCGAGGGAGAAGAAATACAGGGAATGCAACAAGACACATGATAGACTTCATCAACAACGGAGACACGAACCACGATGGCACGTGTATCAAGAGCACTCACTCTGACTGAGTCAAGATAGTGCTCAACAGTGAGACCCATCCTGGTGCCTGTACAAATCGAGAGTAGGCTAAGCTCAAGAGCAAGGACAAGGAGCACATAAAAAATGTACAAGGGGCCAACGGACCATGAAATCGCACAACCCCAGCTCCCTGCACAGGCAATGACTGACTAGACCTTGAGCAAATGGATTGAGCAGACGCAATGAGGCCCACCACAACAAAGTCACTACAACGAGAGCTCATGTGATGGGTGGCACTAGAGTCAATAATTCAGGTGCCACTTGGCTCACGACCAGTCATTGACACTAAGCAACATGCCACATAACACTTTGCCTCTATTGGACACTCAACAGAGGACTT
>SZWC01004211.1:114147-125749 GCA_023375785.1 Penium margaritaceum
GTCCTCCCCGTTTTCAAGAGATGTATGGGACCAGTTTCTCATCGTTGCCATGATTTTGTTGGAGGACCACGCCGATGGCTCGATCAGAGGCGTATGTAGCCACGACGTAGTCAACCGTTAGATTGACTAATTGTAGGGTTGGCGTTGAGGTCATAACGCATCGTTAAGCGGTGAACGCTTCTTGTTCGCTGTCTCCCCACCACCACTCATTTTATTTTTGAGTGATGTGAGAGAGGGGTGCTGACACTCGGCTTTAATCTAGTACAAAACGTCGGTGGTAATTGCAAAAGCCGATAAACACTTGCACTTCTCGGACGTTAGTCGGTGTCGACCAATCAATGACTACTGCCACTGTTTTTGGATCCATGTTGATCCGTCTGCCATTGATAATGTAATCCAAGAACTTGATCAAGCGGTGACCAAAGTCGTACTTTGAGTTCTCTTTTTAAATCTCCATTTCCTTCACTTCAAGGAATTCTTGGAGATGTCCATCGTCCTCCTCCGGAGTGGGGTTGTACACCAGGATGTCATCAAAGTACACCACTCCAAAGTTATTGAGGTATGGACAAGAATGTTATTCATTGCCGCCATGAACATTAATGGGACATTCACGAGTCTGAATGGCAGAACCACAAACTCAAAATGTCCGTAGCGTGTTTGGAATACCGTTTTCTCAATGTTGGTGTCTGCCACGCAGATTTGGTGACGAACGTTGTGTAGATCGATTTTGGTGAAAATTTGATCCCCGTGGAGTTGGTCAATAAGTTTGTCGGCTCGGGGAAGAGGGCAGCGGTTCTTGGTGGTGGCGTCGTTAATGCCCGCATGTATGGTGACATGGATGGGCAGATGAATCTCTGATCGAGCATCTAATCAAGTTGCCTTCTTACCTAGGTCAACTCGTGATCGTTAATCCAATAGGTCCCTTGAACAGTGGGTTGGCTGCCTGGTTTCAATTCCATGTGATGGTTGATGTCCCGTCGGGGTGGTAGGGTTTTTAAGAGTTTGTTGGAGAAGACATCCGCAAGCTCGTGCATGAGTGATGCAAACTCTTTGGGCACCATAGCAAACTTGGTTGATGGTGATGAAGTCAGTGAGGTTCATGGGGCACTTGAGGTTGATGAGGCTGATGAGGTTGAGTCAGCTGCTGCCACTTTTGCTTCCTCTGTTTGTTTCAAGCGTACAAATCACACAGGAGCTCCTCGTCGTAGACGGTATTTGGCCACATTGAGCGGTATCAGTTGCACAGGTCTCTCCTTGGTTGTTACAACTTCCTCTGTTGCTTCCACGTCTGATGTTTCTAGCGTTGTCTTTTGCCCCATGGGTGGAAATTGTCTCTTGGCATCGTTAGCTTCCACGTAGACGTCATTACTGTTCGATTCAACCTGAGGATTGTGCTCGTACATGAAATCTTGTTCGAGAATGATTCTTTGGTCACTCATTGGACATGATCTCCAGGCTATTACATCTTGCAAGTCTCCCACTCGTAGATGTAGTGGTTCTCAGAGTCTCCACATTTGTAATCTCTTGTCAATAGTTTATACTTCAAGAACTCTAGGTTTAGTCAGTAAACCCGGTTCACAAACCATGTTCTTCCTCACAAAACTGTGAGAAGCTCCTCCATAGTGCTGGTACCATTATGCGACTCTTGCCACCACGATAACTGTGGTTGGGAGGTTACAAGCCATAGGATTTTTGGATCCAAGCATTGTAGTCAGTACTGTCTGTACTCTCTACTGATATGGTCATCTACGGTAAGTCATTTTGGATGCCATAAATGGCAATCGCTCGCCGGATATCTCATTTGAAGATGTTGTAGTAAAAAGAAAACTCATTAGGGGCGATTTTTGCATGAGTGATGATCTCGTAGAATCCCCATCTGCATTATGTCATGCTAGACATCAGTTGGGGACGTTGGAGCTTGTACAAAACATTAGACTTCTCAGTCACTCATCCAAAGCGTGCAAGTCTTGCACACAATAGTTTGTTCCATTCATTTGGTGGTGTCGGCGCGTCTTGCCATTGCGAGTTGATCTGCTGCAAGGGTGAAAGGCATGCGGTTGGCAGTATCAGATGGGCGTTATTGGTTGTTGATAAGGCCCCACCGGTCTCTTACTATCGTTAGATGGTCTTAAAGTCAAACAACCAACTTGACCATGCGATCATCGCATGGTGCAAAAGGTGGGAGAAGTTTATAGCTGCATCGGAGGACTTTTTACACAAATCATCAAGGATTTGAAAGGAATTCTTCTCGACGAATCGCCTCTGTAGCTACCCTCGCAATGTAGCATTGACCATCATGTAGACCTGAAGCCGAGAAGCAGACCGACGGTGAGGAGGACCTATCCGAGAAGCGATCACGAGCTAACCGAACTCAAGACCTAGCTAGACGAGATTCTTGGTCAATGGTTCATCAAGGTATGAATGATGGTCCATCCTTGGACCGACGGGAAAACTAAGCAAACCAATGACAGGTCGAACAAATCCTCCGCTCTTCATGCGAGACCCACAGCAGTGATGGATAGCAAAACTGTTGACCGCCGATCTCGCGTACAACTCCGCCACTTCCACAATAACTGGTACAAATCCTTCCAAAGTGGTGTACGGTAAGCTTCTTGCCAGACCATCACGATTATGGAGCTGGAGCAACACGCCTATAGTCAAAGTCCACCGTAGGGACTTTGCAAACGTCTAGGAGGAATCATGGTAAGCCCTCGTGAAAACTCAAGTAGCCATAAAGCAAGCAGCCGACAGACATCGCAATGATGACATGTCCAGCGGCGGCAATCGTTTCCTCCTCAGTTCATCAAACATCAAACTTCGGGAACATGATTTTGCAAAAATGAAGCCCCATCGTTTGGAGTCGTTCAATTACGAACGAATTCAAACCCTGGTTGTTGCTATGCTTTACATACCTGAAAACATTGGAATACATCCTGTCTTCCACATTAGCAAACTCAATTAATACCGGGAACCTAGCACAGATTTCCTTGGCACACACATCGCACCTCCACCTCCTACACAAGTAGACGGGGATACGGAGTACATACTTGTAGACATCCTAAAAAATCAGCATGGGAAAACAATCAAGAATCAAGTCAAGTGGCATGGCAATGATGCCATGCACAACATTTGGGAACCCTACGACGACCTCCGAGACGTCGATCACCTAATCCATAACTACTACCGCCGTCACTGGCCTACGTCTACTAACGTGTTTAGATATTACAACTATAATGGAGAGAAGTGTTACATCCTTGACGCACATGAGTCCCTGAACTCTGTGAGTGGGACATTCTTTCATCACATTCATGATCCACCATACGTCAAGTTATTGATTTTTATGTCGTTCTACCGAGGGTGTTTTGGCCAGCTACCCCAACCTCGAATGTTCTGTTCCATAAGTTTTTGACATCTTCGACCACTTTTCAGAAAGGTTGAAAGAACTGTCACAAGACATATTGATGTTTTGACATTGCTTAGTCGACTTCTTGACAACGCTAGACTTTCGTAAGGAAGTGCCTCGAGATTCTCATAGCCCCTGAACTTCTTGAGTTTCTTGGAGTAGGCACTCACGGCGCGACCTCGCATGTGTCTCTCAGCTAGAGCATCGAGGACCTCACATATGCTTTGTTTCATTCTCGAAAATGTTTTTTCGTGCTTGAATTACTCGACTCTTGTCATCAAAGCACACTTATTTCCTTAAAGAAATGTGTTTATCTCAATCCTTCAAATGATTTTTTCCGCACCTCATCCCTTTGAAACACCTATGTTCCGCTTGGTGTAACACTTTTGTTGACCCTCCTAGATACTGATGCAATGCATCTGATCCTTCGGGAATACAAGACCGAAATCCAGAGCATGTGACAAAGATACCCCCAGCCAAATGGAGTAACAAGGACAAAGATGTCCCATCAGAGAATTCAAGAACTTGTGTGCTATGCCGAACGGAGTGTGGATGGTGAAATGGTATGAGTTGCAAGGCAAAACACCGTTTCAAAATTTGGAACACTCGTGAAGTTTATAGTAAGTGGAAAGAGTACTTTGATGACAAGTGTTGGAACAAATGAACACGTAAAAACAAGTGTTTAGTTACAAAGGAGACGTAGTCGGAGTTATTGGGGTCAATCGTCAGACAACGCGTGTGGAGTTGTGTCATGAGTGGTCAGGTCGAAAAGCTTTGCCGAGCAACTGGAGGGCTTTGAAGATCAATGGTGAAGATGCAAGATACATCATTATAAATATTGATGCGTCCAGAATTGGACCAAAATATCACGATACTTGTGTCAATGGTTCGTGAAACTGGTGAACATCGTTCGAATGTGCGAGAAGGAACGTCAGAGATCGAGGACAGTTGACCAAATAACCCTTGTCTGTCAAAGCAAAAATCGGGATCTTGACACGTGGTGGGCTATTTGTATAACAACATCAATGCCCACTCAAAAAGCTTAGGGACTCGTGTAAATTTGCTACATAATACTTTCCCCCCCTTTTAGCCGCGACATCCTGGCGCACGTGCAGATAGCTCGGTGACGGCAATGATACTCGTTGATTAGGGGATCGACGTTGCGGAGGTTGTGGTAGGGTTTCCAGTAGTTGCGCGGGGCATCGTAGCCATGCCACTTAACAAGGTATTCTTTTGTCTTGCCCCACCATCAATGACTGAGGATGTCCTCAATGACATACTCCGTGTCTTCGTCCAATTGTACAGAAGGTTGAGGAGGCACATCCCTACTAGGGAAATTCTCGTTATGGTCTCCGGAATGCTTGAGTCAGCTAATGTGGAATACTATATGAGGTTGCATGGTGTCGGGAAGTTCGAGTCGTGCAACCACGAGGGCTTGCATGCGCTTGATCTCAAACTATCCCAACCATCCGGGCCTGGGTTTCACACAATGGGCTCCATGGTTTCACACAGTGGGCTCCATGGAGTTTGATGTTTTTCAAACCGAGGAGGACTTTATTACCAACGGTGAACACGTTGTTGCTGTGATGTCGGTTGGTTGTTTGCTTCATTGCCGATTGTGTCTTCACGAGCGTCTGCCATGTCTTTCCTAAGATGGTGGAGAAGTCGTGGTGTTGGATGTTGAGTGTAAGAATACTGCTCTAGCCATGTCTTAAGATTTTTCAGCGCGTGATGGTCCGTGCATACGACGCATTTGCGACATTCAAGATAACATCCCCACGCCTTGAATGCGTGTACGAATGCCAACATCCTCTTCTTGTGCACATCATAGTTGATTTCTGGTCCATGTAACTCTCGTGAAATGTATGCGATTGGTTGCTCTCCGCTACCGTGATCCTGCAGGAGAACCGCACCAATGGCTGGATCTTAGGCTTCCGTAGCCATGATATACTCCATCGTTGGATCGGGTAATCGTAGGGTTGGCGCCCAGGTCAGAGCGCTCCACAAAGCGGTTCACGCCTATTGTTTGTGTCTCGCCACCTCCACTTATTTTCTTTTTAAGTGAGGTCGGAGAGATGCAGTGACCCTCATGAGTAGTCATGTACAGAACGTCGAAAATAATTGCAGAAGCCGAGGAAGACTTGAACATCTCGGACATTGGTTTGCATCGACCATTCCATGACGTTTTCCACTTTTTTCGAATCCATGGTGATATGTCCCCCATTGATGACGTGGCCCAAAAACTTGATCGAACGGCGATGGAAGTTTCACTTTGAGAGTTTTTTTATGGATTCATATCTTTGTAAGACTTTGAGAACTTTTCAAAAATGTTCTTCATGCTCCTTCAGGGTGTGAATGTACAACACAATGTCGTCCAGGTGTACTACAACAAAATCGTTAACGTTTGGGCAGAAAACGCTGTTCATTACCTCCATGAACGTTGCTGGAGCATTCGTAAGTCCAAACGGCATAACCATGAACTCAAAATGCGCATAGCAAGATTGGAATGCCGTCTTCTTGATATCTGCGTATGCCACACGGATCTTGTGATAGCTACTGAATAGGTCTGTTTTGGTGAAGATTCAGGCTCCTCAAAGTTGGAAAAAAGGTTTGTTGGCATGAGGGAGAGGGTAGCGGATCTTAGTGGTAGCGTCGTTTGATGCCTGGTAGTCCATGGACATCTACATCTCACCAATTTTATTATTCACAAATAGTACTCATGCTGTGTATGGTGACCTAGATGGGTGGATGAACCGTTGACCGTGCATCTTGTCGAGATGTTTTTTTTACTTGGCCAGCTCATGCTCACTTATCATATGTCCTCCTAAAACAGTGGGTTAGTTGCCCACTTTCAGTTCGATGCGATGGTCAATGTTGCACATAAATGGCAAGGTTTTCTCGGGAGTTTGTCGGGGGAAATGTCAGCAAACTCTTGGATGAGAGGTGCGAACTCCTAGGGGACCACCGCGAACTTTGTTGCTGCCGATGAGGTTCTTGAAGCAATTGGAAATATTTTAGGGCATGCAAGCCCATGCAAAAACAAACATGAACTCCGTGTGTGAGTGCGATGCAAGATGGCAAAAATTTGTCTAAGTCTAGAACGCTGAATATAAAACAAGGAGAGTTTACAAATGAGCCCCTAACAGGCTTATACAGGGGCGCCAGCAGCTAGCCGCACCGGGCCCCGTCACCCGTGCTGAACCCAAATGAGTCAACAGGGAGAACACAGTGCACACACCATGATAGCAACAAAGGTGGTCTCCTCGGGGCACCGGAACAGCTCTGCGAGTGCCCGGGTCTCGACCACCGAGAAAATATGAGCAGTGCCAAAAAATCTCGGAATCAACGTCCAGACATCACAGACGGCTTTCCAAACATCGGAAGCCCCACAACAGCCATCGGGTCTCTTCGTCGCACTAGTTAGTCCACTGGGTGCGCTGGTCTCAACCCACCGAAGAAACTCTCCTACCTCTTGACAAGCCCGCATGGCTGCCAGAACACATCGACCGCGTCTCGCCGGCGTTGTCGTAGGTGCTGGAGAAGTCTCGGTGCAGTCCGCAGGCCCGTCGTGTCGCCACGTCCTCCTCTACCATATACCCCGAATGTGGGTATAGTGGTAAACCAGCGGTGTCGGTCGTGACGGGTGGAAGCCACACAAACCAACACTCCCCCTGGCTGACATAGCCATCCACGCCAGAACGAATGAACGAAGGCATGGAACAACAACGTATGCCAAACCGCACTATGCACCAGGCAACCACACACACACACCTCTGCTACCCACCTAAGGTCTCCCTAGACAGTGGCACATGCTACCAAGTGACAGGGTCTCGACCACGAGAGGAGTGATGCACATGTGCACAAACCAGTGTAATGCACATTACACACATGTCAGGTGACAACCAAGTCTCCTCGTGACACTGGCGGTACCAGTGCCCGGATCTAGACCGCTACAAGCAATCCAACACAATAGCATCATCATCTAAACACAGGATCATGGGAGGATCTCCTCGTAACACGGGTGCAACTCATCACGTGTCCGCGTCTCGACCCCTAAGAGCGACCCAGCTCGAATACACATGCCACATGCATTATAGACACAAATGAAGACACATAATCACATGGTCTCCTCGTGACACTGGTACAACCCACCAAGTGTCTGGGTCTCAATCAACAACGGGCTAATGTCTACATGCAGCTGTGCAGGTATGAAGCATGAGCACCACGCCGGATGCTCTAGATGCTCTTAGCAGAGCACGGACCTCACCATGCGTCTCCCATGACGTCGCGTCAGGTCGAGGTCCACACAACACTCCCCCTGGGCACATGAACCTGGTAGCGATGTCCTCGATGGAGATGCTGATGTCGTAGCTGAATAGATCCAAGGCGATGAGTCATGTGGTGTATCCGTCATGTAGAGATAGCTCCCCTTGTCAAGTGCGAACAGGGCTGCAATACCGCGGTATTGGGTACTGCGGTACTGAAGTACCGTGGTACTCGTGTACCGCGGTATCCAACTTCCACTGGAGGTTAATACCGATACCGGTACCGCGCCCACAGTAGGACCGGTATTGCTATATTAGCACGGTACATACTCTTTACCGTGGTACTCGGTACACCGCACATGAAAAAAAACACGCTACCGAAGAAAGTACCGTTTGTTGTCGCGACTGGCAACAGAATTAATCTTGATTCTGTTTTGTTTGTAACATGAAAAGGAAACCGTCCTTTCCTACTAATAGACAATTGAGAGAAACTCAACATTTTAAAAATGGTCACCCCTGCCCAAACACAGTTCGTGGGTGTGAGGGTCATCGTTCTAGGCGCAGGCATGGGGGAGGGGCTCGTTATTACGTCTTAGATGGGGCAAGTTCAAATTCGTGACACACTTGAGAGAATACAATAGTTTCAATAAATTGTACCCTCTGTCAAAAACAGCACAGGGAAAGGGAGGCTTCACAAATATCGACCACCCCCCCGCCCTTTCTTGGTCCTTTTCAAACTTCTGGAAAAAGGACCCAACAAAAGGGTCGTCGTGCGGGTGACCGAACATTGTTCAGTCAAAAGCCCGACGACACCCTTTTTGGAGTCCTCGCCGTTGTGGTCGCATGCGTGCATGTCCCTTATACCCCTGCCCACCCCCGTCTCCACACACACCCTGGTCGAGGGTGGGGGTTCACGCAGCGAACTCCCACCCTCGACCGTCGAATTTCGCTTGGAAGCTCCCGATCACGATGCTCACGTACGAGCAACGGCGTCGACCTCAATCAACATGTGGATGGAATCAAGTTATGATGAACAGATTGAATTTTTTTTTGAGAAAAGTACCTCGCTACACCAGCAGTCTGGCGACGTTATGTTGCACGGTACCGCGGTATTGTGCCTCGGTACAATACCGCAGTACTACCGAAGGGTACCTTGGCAGGTCAGTACCGATAGCGTACTGGTACCGTTAAAAAATGTACCGTACCGCTGTACTACAACACCGCGGTACAAAAACACGGTATACTGCGGTACCGGTAATACCGCCATCAGCCCTGGGTGCGAGTTGGCTCCCTCCCTTAAAGACAAAGTGGTGTCTTCGACTACGACTCCTCACGTCGCAGCTCCATCACCTGAGGTGTACCAGTCCTCGAGTAACTCCCAAGGATCCCGACTCACAATATCTGCTGTCTCCGCTCTACCGCGATGCAATGTATGCCGGAGGAATGGGAATGGGCAAGTAGCATGCATGCGTGGATGAAGTGGCGGAGCTCGCCTCCAATACGAGACAACACACCCTGAAGCACAAGAGTGTACTACCAATGGAGGAGGGCTGCAGCGACGAACCGGATCACCATTCGTGGATGAAGATGACGATGGAGCAGGTGAGTCGGGTGGATGAAGGTGTGTGATGGCTGTAGTAGAAGAAGGAGGAGCGATGATGGGGTCGACAGGAGCGAGAAAAGCAGAAGCTGAAGGCACACTCACCTCTCTTATGACAGTATCTCCAAGGGACGTCATACTCAGAGCTCGTACAAGATCCTCCCCGAGTATAGGTGTGCCAGATGCTGCTGGCGGAAGGCTCTTGCCGATAGCAGTGATGCTCCCCTCCTCTGAGAATCGCTCACGCGCTGCCATCATCTCTCGCTGTAGCATGACTACACGCTCCTGCAGATCAGCATAATCTGCCTCAGACATGTTGAGGTGACCCATCGACCTGGTGTAGGATAAAATCTCCCTCACTCGATGCTGCACATGCAGACTGCACAACTCGTGAGTACAACACCATCTGCATCTTTGCTGCTGAAGACGATGGAACTGCTGCTCCTGCATCCTCCTAGGGGTCAACCAAGCTCGTAATGTGCTGAGACGCTGGAACATTGGATGCAGCTGCAGGTGTCGCATCCACATCACAGACTGCGTCTCGCAGGCGTTGTCATAGGTGCTGGAGAAGTCTCGGTGCAGTCCACAAGCCCGTCATGTCGTCACGTCCTCCTCTACCATATACCCCGAATGTGGGTGTATCGGTAAACCAGCGGTGTTAATCGTGACAGGTGCAAGCCACACAAACCAACAGAGGATGACGAGGCTGATGAGTCAACTGCTGCCATTTCCGCTCCCTCCATTGGCTCGAGGTGCACATGCCACGTGCGACCCCCTTGTCACATGTAGTATTTGGCCACATTGAGCGATATTGGCTACACTGGGTGTTGCTTCTTGGTCGCTGCATTTCCTCCACTACTTCTACCTTTGTTGCGTCCGCTGTCGTCTTCCACATCATGCGCGAAAGTTTTCACTTGACATTTTTGACTTCCAAGTAGACGTCCCTACTATCATAGTCGATCTACAGGTTGCCCTGGTACAGGAAATCACGTCCGAGAATGATTTTGTGGTCACTCATTGGACATGACCTCTAGACTTGCGGGACGTAATGACCTCAAGGCTTGAGTGCATGGTCACGTTCTGCTCCCCCATCACCGAAGTCGCCGCCGAAGACCCGCTGCTGGTCGTCAGGTGCGCTCACTTGCTTCTCGTTGTGGCCGCAAAGTGTGCGAAGTTTTGAGGTGCAAGATGCGCTGATGACTTGTGCGAGTTACTATTCTGGATGAGTAAAGTAGTCAGCTGTCCCTTCAACACTGCCATGATTTGATATCAGGTGTTATGCAGAACGGATCGTGGATGGTGGACAGGCATGAGCTGCGAGGTAGAACACGGTTTGGGAATTTGAGACACCTGAGCAATTTTTGATTAATGATAAGTGCACTTCAATAACATTTTTTGGAACGACTGAACACATGTTTCCGAGTGTCTAGTCGCAAACAAGGCGTAGTCGGGGTCGTCGGGGTCAATTGTCTAACAACGCAGGTGGAGTAGCATTGTGAGTGGTCAAATTGAGGAGCCCTGCCAAGGAATTGGGGGGCTTTGAAGATCGAAGAAGAAGGTGTGAGATGCATCATTATGTATTGCAATTTGTTGATGAGTTGTCCGAAAGAGCACGCTACTTTTGTGGTTGATTCTTGAAAGTGGTCGAAATTGTCCAAACACGCGAGAAGGAACATTGGAGATCAAGGTTATTAGACCAAACATCCCTTGGCCGTCGGAGTAAGGTCGGGGTCTTGACGTTCGGTGGGCTATTTGTGCAAGGAAAAGAATATCCACTCAGAAAGCTAAGGGATTTGTGCAGTTTCTAGTACGTAGCATCGGTTTGGACTCTAATGGCATGTTTCCATACATCATCTGATGGGCTTTTAAGGCCCGACCTCGTTTTTGTGAAACTGGACGGTCTAGATGGACAGCATCCGTACAGCCATGCGTTGCGATGGCTTCCATCTCAAGCTTGAGAAACTGCTAGGAAGCTTCCTAGCCTTGCTGCTGCTGACGTGGCGACACTGTCCAGTCAGCTGACGCACTAGCAAGCAGGCAGGTGCAAGAAACAGCAAGGATCAGTCTAGGGAGACGCGCAAAGTCTCATAAGCTTCAATAGCTTAGTAAATGCAGAGAGAATTGACAACTGACAGGTCCAGGGCATAAATACCTGCCGCGGCGCACGGCGGGTGTCGCACGCGGCAGTCCAAGAGCTGTCCTAAAAACCGGCCCAAAACCACTGTTTTGGCCGTAACTCTGCGCACACATGTCAGAATCCTACGCCGTCTGAACCTAGACGTGCAGAATCAAAAGACGCACGCAACGACTGGTCACATGCATGCATCCATCGAC
>SZWC01004212.1:85135-102388 GCA_023375785.1 Penium margaritaceum
ACGACAACGAGGCACACACCAGCCCCAGCACAAGAACTGCAAGAAACCAATCGAAATCAACCCGAAAAAAGAACGCCTCGCACACCCTGCAGCATTCCAGAAATTTCAGGATCTCACCTGCGCCAGGCTGGCGCTCCTGCTTGGAGTAGAGGTAGCGGTCGGCGACGACGAGGCACACCAACGCCAGCACAAGCACTGCCCCCACAGTTCTCCAGCTAACACGAGCAGCCAGAAGCTTCCCAGCAAGCGCGCCGACGCGGGGCGGCGCGTGGGAAGCTTCTCGATTGCTACGTCCAGAACCACCACCGCCGCCGCCTCCAGCAGTGGGAAGACCACCAGTCAGGCGGCGCCACGTCAGCAGGAGTGGCACCAGCATCGCCGGACACGCCACGGCCTCCGATTTGAAAATCTTGCTGCTGCTGCCGCCTCCGCTCCCACCGCCATCGCTGTCAAAGTTGTCGTAAGCACCTTCCGCGTCGTCGCCGCCGGTGTTGCTGCTGCTGGCCGCAGCAGCTCGAGCAATGACCGGGCTGGATGTGGAAGTGGTGGAGGAGCTGGCCCTGCGATTGCTGGCCATTTCCTTCAAGGGAGTTGCCTTGTCGGGGGCTTGGGCCCCGGACAACTTGGGGGGTCAATGCCTGTCAACGATCATCAATGCCGGTCAACGCTCGTCAATGCTAGTCAACGCTCGTCAATGCCAGTCAACGCTCGTCTATGTCAGTCAACGCTCGTCAATGTCACTCAACGCTTGTCAATGTCAGTCAACGCTCGTCAATGTCAGTCAACGCTCGTCAATGTCAGTCAACGCTCGTCAATGNTGTGGAAGTGGTGGAGGAGCTGGCCCTGCGATTGCTGGCCATTTCCTTCAAGGGAGTTGCCTTGTCGGGGGCTTGGGCCCCGGACAACTTGGGGGGTCAATGCCTGTCAACGATCATCAATGCCAGTCAACGCTCGTCTATGTCAGTCAACGCTCGTCAATGTCACTCAACGCTTGTCAATGTCAGTCAACGCTCGTCAATGTCAGTCAACGCTCGTCAATGTCAGTCAACGCTCGTCTATGTCAGTCAACGCTCGTCAATGTCACTCAACGCTTGTCAATGTCAGTCAACGCTCGTCAATGTCAGTCAACGCTCGTCAATGTCAGTCAACGCTCGTCGACGTCAGTCAACGCTCGTCAATGTCAGTCAACGCTCGTCAATGCCGGTCAACGCTCGTCAATGCCGGCTGATGCAGATCAGCAGTGCTCAATGCTGACAACCAGCATCCACAAGTGTTCAATGCTGGTCAGCACTGGTAAACTCAGCTCCTAGGTGCCACTCGACGCCATCCAATGTGGGTCGAAGCTGCAGCATTCCGTCAATCCCAGTCAACAGTGAACAGCCCATGGCCCGGTCTTATGTTCCCAGCCGACAGTTTTACCGCATGCAGTGGAGACACGCGCACTAATCTTCCAGGAGAAACACTGTCAGCTGTCACGTTTGATCAGGCGTCGACTTGACTGCAGTGCAAACCCATGCTGCCGTCACATTCGCTGCTGCTGCTGCTGCTGCGGCGGCGGCGGCGGCGGCTAGTGCTGCTGCTGCTGCTGCTGCTGCTGCTGCTGCTTCTGCTTCTGCTTCTCCTGCTGCTGCTGCTGCTGCTGCTGCTGCTGCTGCTGCTGCTGCTCCTGCTGCTGCTGCTGCTGCTGCTGCTGCTGCTGCTAATGCCCCTGCTGATGCTTATGACGATGAGCCGACCGATGGGCTTCCTGATGGGGTTCGAAAGCTCTCACGAAAGGAAAAGAATGTATAGGACGGCTCATCGCTTCCAAGAGGGGGCCACTACGTCATCCTTTGATTGCCATCAGGGAGTTTCCAAAAAGACTACTGTTCCACAAGTGTTGTGCTTGTATGTTCTAGTGGGCGCAAAGACTGATCAATACAATATTCCGCAACAATTCTTTCGGCGGTGAGAATGCCAATTACCCACTGCTTGTGACCCTCGACCCTCATATACCCTTCCGTCGGAACAATAGACCCCATCCGCCCCTCCGTCGGAACGATAAATCCCATCCCCCCCTCCGCCAGAACGATAAGCCCCATCCGCCTCTCCGTCGGAGCGATAAGCCTGATCTGCCCCTCCGCCAGCACGATAAGCCCCATTCGCCCCTACACCTGAACAATAAGCCCCATACACCCCTCAATCGGCTTTCGACATCGAACCATTGAAAATGACAGAAGTTAAGCCTAATGTACCCATGGTATGTGATGTGACGCAACACGACCAGAGGAACGGAACCTTACCCTGACACCTGCTGCCGAACGTAAATGCTTCGGTTTGCGCAAAGGCTCGGCATGGTACCATAGACACCTGCGCCTCCTTGCTTGGATGTGCGGTCGGCCGCACATGACATCGGGTTTTCAAATAAACGGCTCGGTACGGGACATACTTGTGTCTTTTACGCTGTCGAACCCGTACGTATGCTCTGCATAAATAACGGTTTACATCGCATTTCACTTCCTCCTCCCTTCCGTACTCACGAGTACATAGACCAAAACCTCTTTCGACATGTCCCATGTTCGAGATACGTGTCCTCTGCCATCGTTGCAGCGCTGGGCTGGCCATCCAGAACCGGTGCACGGTCCTTAGGGAACCGTGACATCTCCCCACCCCCCCCCCTCCCATGAATCACGGAACTGCGGTGGTCGAGTGGGCAAACATAAAGCGCGCATGGGACATTGTGAACCCAAAAACACCCGCCGGTCCATACACCATGCGTTGGCAGTTGAGCATGCAAGCACCCCATGCCTGCCCGTTGTACTGTCCACCCAATTGGGCGCCATGTACGTCGGTGTGGCCAATTCCATGTTCGCGATTGTGACAATCGTCATCGTATAGCTAGGTCCTACGTGTTGTACAAAACTATTTGTCGGGCACTTTGAAATGAAGTATATTCACGTGAAAAGAACAATATACCACCTTCATTGACATTATTAGTTCGCAATAAAGCATTTGTTTGTCCACTTCTTTAGGATACTTATGGACAAAGCAATGACCAATATAGCAGCCAGAACAGGAAACTTCACGGGCAAAACTGCATCGATTTGCCGGGGATTTTGGGCTCAAGTTCTCTAACAGAAAAGATGAATATGTCACCCTCATTGTCACTAAAGACCCCATGAAAAGAACTGAATGTCCACTTCTTCAACGTACATGTGGACAAAGTAATGACCAATGTAGCAGCTAGAATACAACACTTCATGACCAATGTCGGAGCGAGAACAATTGTGAGTGCATGTCATCGTCATCTGTTTAGTTGGTTTAGGGTGGTTCTAGAGGTTGTAACAGATAGCCCCCTGTGTTATTTTATGAAGTGGCTTGTGAGAATTTTTCTCTACATCGTACTCAAAGTAGATCTGCTATTGTTATGATGTACAAAGTGAGACATAACTGTCAACATAAGGAGCAGTCATCATCTCTGTACTGTGTTCTTCTTCAACATCACTTACTCAGATGAACCTTTCTGTGGCAACAGTTGTTAATCATCATGGCAACAGAAAGGACGTAATGTGCAAAGGAAAACGCTTGGGAAAAATTCATTATGCAAACGTCAATGACTACACATTACACACATTGAAGGTGGGATACGTGATCTCCTCGAATAGTTCACGACTCAACCCTCGGAGAAAGTGAACAATGTCACACACAGGAGACAGCTGCTCCCACGGCTGACAGTGTTCATCATCGTAGAATAGCTCTCACTCACTCTCTGAATGTTGGCCGCCATGTCTACTTCTTGAAACATGCACACCACTACGCCCCCTCCCCACATGGAATGAACCATTGTGCCCCAGCTTAACCCTAAGCTTCTGCCTAACCCGAAACCCCCCTTTCCTCGTGGACTATGAGCCGCCTGACTGAATGGTTTTTTCAATCTCCAATGTCCAGCATAGTTCATCCCGCACATGAATAATACATTTTGTTAGTGATGCAAATGATAGGACGTAAGGTGCATGAAAGTTTGCTAACGGAAGGCACAACAAAAACCAAACACACTCACCTCACTCTGCCTCCTCTGACTCTTCCTCATACGTCTCCTGCCACTCTCTCTCCTCCTCATCCAACTGATGGGTGTACTCATCCTGTGTCACCGTCTCACCATCATCACCAGCAGGAAGGGAGTATGCACCAGAGTCATCACTTTGAGCACCATCATCCTCATCATCCTTGTCATCCCGAGCCGGAGCCTCGNGGTCATACTCCACGTCACCACTGGCATACATTGTGAGTGGATCATCCACACTCATGGAGGCATTTGCACGTGCCTCCAAGGTTGCTACAGCCTTTGCTGCAGCCGCCTCTAGGCCTCCATCATACCCCCTTGCTATAGGTTGTGCAGGGCTTGGAGCAGACGGGTTTTTGGAACGCGTCTTGGTATGCCCCTTTTGCCCACACCGTGGGCAAATGAAGTTTTTTTTGTGCAAGGTCTCACAGTCTTTCCGTGCGCTGCTAGGGTGGCCCTTCCAACGCCTAGGTCCCGATTGTAGCCATAGGGGTTCGACTGGCCGTATGTTCTTCACCACTGGAGAGGGGAGGGGGTTGTTGCATGCCTAACGGAACGCCATGTGAGTGAGTCCAGGGTCAGCCAGGTACTCTGCGTTGATGCGCTTAGTCAGCAAAAAATCGCATGCATGTTGACAAGGCAGTCCAAACTCCTTCGATCGGCCACAGCTGCTACTCTTCTCGAGCAAATCAACCTGGCATGGATTGTTTGTTGGGCCCTCCACTGTTGCCATGTTGGGGACCTCCTCCGTCACGGTGTACTCACGTGCCACTACGAGACAGTGGAGCAGTCGGACGGCTTAGGCCGGGGCCAGAGATGTCTGCACACCTTCAGCCTGGGTGCACCGAGTAGAGAACATGCGTTGTACAACGGGGTTGATGCCGAAAAAACAGTAATAGGGATACCGCTTGCGGTGTGCTCGGATGCGCGCATTCTAGCTATCTACTGCGTTGGAGGTACTGTGGCCTCCTCTGCCCAGAGGGCAGTGGAGGCGTGTCCACTTCTCTAGAGGTACCCACCCCCACCACACCCCCCTCTTCCCCTTGCCTTTCGAAAAAGCAAGCATACACAAAGGCACTCACTTGGCACAGGTGGGTAGTAGCCTTCTGCCATTGCTCGAGATTGAGCGCATGCGCACACTTCCATGCCCAGTGTGCGGCCTTCTTCTCGTAGGCAGTGTGGACGTTCTCGCGCAAGTTCCATGCATAGTAGGTGTGTGTCGCACCACTCAGGTACTTCAGTAGCGCTTTCTCCAAGCCCTTCTCTCTGTCTGTGATAATACAAGTTCGAGACTGTGATGTAGTGGGGTAAGCGAGGGCTAGCTGAGTGATTTTTTTTTTGCATCCCTTCTCATCCTCCGTCGGCGCAAGTGCCCACGCCATGGGCATTGCGTGGTCGTTGGCATAAAAAAACTGGGCNCTCGTAGGCAGTGTGGACGTTCTCGCGCAAGTGCCATGCATAGTAGGTGTGTGTTGCACCACTCAGGTACTTCAGTAGCGCTTTCTCCAAGCCATTCTCTCTGTCTGTGATAATACAAGTTCGAGACTGTGATGTAGTGGGGTAAGCGAGGGCTAGCTGAGTGATTTTTTTTTTGCATCCCTTCTCATCCTCCGTCGGCGCAAGTGCCCACGCCATGGGCATTGCGTGGTCGTTGGCATAAAAAAACTGGGCATGCAACAAAACCTGCTTGTGTTCGTTTTTGAGAAATGTTGCATCCATCATAAAAATCTGGCGACTGTGTTGAAAGCTGGTACTCGCAGCACGAGAAGCGACAGAAGCCCACAAGAAGGCACCGTTCTTGTCCTTGTGCGCGACACCGTGTGTACTCGGGTCCACACGTTTTAGCTGCACGCAGCACGTCGATATACACATCTGAATACACATGAAAGGTGCCTCAGAACCAAACTGCAATGGCTTAAAATTGTACGTGTGTACACAACTCCTTAACGTACGACGGAAAGAGGCTCCACGTGTTGGTCTTCTTGCCCATCAAGTTTTCTTGGGCGTGTGTATTGGCTTGGTGTTGTTGGAAATTTTCATGCCGGTTCATTCGTGGAGTACCTGCCGTAGGGTGGCTGTTGAAGTTGTGGGTTCACGCTGCAGGGTCTTTGATGTTTTGCGGGCCACCCACCCCTTCTGCCATGTCAGATCGGCGCGACCAATGGTAGGGACACACTTGTATCCGTCAGCGTAGTGGGACACAGTCACGTGTCCAAACTTGCTTGTAACACGAGCCCGGAGGAGCCAGATACAACCCTTGTTCTTTGCCTTGGCGCACGTCACGTGGAACCTGGCAGGCTCACTACGCACCCACTTGAGACCGAACCGGTTGTCAACCACATAGTCCTCCACAAACGCGCGAGCAGCGTCCATGTTTTTGAAGAGCATGCCCTCGGCCGGCTCCTTCGGCATCCCCTTCTGCTGCTTTGGGTTGTGACATGGTTTGTTTTCAGAGTCTCCTATCCATGATAGAATAGCATAACATGACAGAAAAAAAGGGGTTTTACAATACTTTTCTTGCAAGTGCGGGATGACAAAACTGTACATGCATCCACACGCTCTGCGTGTTCCCAAGGAAAGCAGACATAGGAATCACCATGGAAAAAAAGTGAGCATTACCCAGGTGGCCATGTGGGACGGATAGGATGCGACGACGCCCCATGTTAAACCTAACCGGTCCGGGTTCCCGGACATCGGGGGACTTGGGAGCCCGAGGTGGTTCATCCGGGGTTGGTTCTGTGGGAGGGCGTCAGCCTCGTCCAACTATCGAGCCCACCAGTCATGTGCCCAATCCCAATTCAACCAAAACATGACATCGTCTAACGCGCCTGATGGGTCGTCCACAGGAGGGTTACCGGGGTACCACACCGGTGCAGGAGCCTGAGCGGGCCGAGGAGCATTCTCGTTAGGACTTGGTTGCGTGGCAACATGCCACGCGTGGTCTTGGGAAGCCATCCAAAACAGAGGGTATTTTGTCCACAAAATACCCAGCTTTTTATCCCATCTACCCTCCACATCAGACTTACCCGTGTACTCTATGACTTGGTTGTCCACCATCCCGGAGTCGCGAGGCAGCCAACTACAGAAGCAACATGGTTGGAGAAAGCAGTGACGGCGTGAACGACGACTGTACGAGACTGAATGGCACTGGATGAAACTGAGAGGCACCCTGCCGGAACATCGCATCCTCTTGGCGGACCGGCCGAGGTTAGGTTGACATGTAGGATGAGGGCACTGTCCGCCGATACGTTCCTTCTTGCACATGGTTTGCTACTATAGTGCATGACAATGTCATCCGGCGGCTACGAATATAACACCATGCTTTCTGGTACCCTCCAGCATACCCATGGCGACCGAAGNCGGGCCGAGGAGCATTCTCGTTAGGACTTGGTTGCGTGGCAACATGCCACGCGTGGTCTTGGGAAGCCATCCAAAACAGAGGGTATTTTGTCCACAAAATACCCAGCTTTTTATCCCATCTACCCTCCACATCAGACTTACCCGTGTACTCTATGACTTGGTTGTCCACCATCCCGGAGTCGCGAGGTAGCCAACTACAGAAGCAACATGGTTGGAGGAAGCAGTGACGGCGTGAACGACGACTGTACGAGACTGAATGGCACTGGATGAAACTGAGAGGCACCCTGCCGGAACATCGCATCCTCTTGGCGGACCGGCCGAGGTTAGGTTGACATGTAGGATGAGGGCACTGTCCGCCGATACGTTCCTTCTTGCACATGGTTTGCTACTATAGTGCATGACAATGTCNTCCGGCGGCTACGAATATAACACCATGCTTTCTGGTACCCTCCAGCATACCCATGGCGACCGAAGGTTGAAAGGATGTGACAGGGACATGTCAACAGCAAATCTTCATGGGGTGCAGCGGAAGTTGCAACACGTACACCTGTTGTATCATGCAACAACGCACTGTAAATTGCCCACTTACCACTTGCTGAGCTGGCCAGACAGCTCCTACGCTCAAGAACACGTTTGGATGCCAGTGCACTAACCATGCCAGCTCACGGCCTAGGTTTGCGTAGGGGATGTTTTGATGTGATGAGGATATGAAAAACACTATTAAGACGGCCATGTAGACATGCGGTCTATCGAATGACGGAAACCCGATGGAAATGAAACATGTTATGAATGTAAGCATACCCCCATTGAAAGAGCACAAGAAGTACGCTGAACTGCAAAATTTTAAGTACCAAAGCTATGTAATTGTCGACGTCATCGTGAAACGTAGGACTCAAGTATATGCATGACGCGTGCATGTACAAAGTGAAGAGAAAATTATGTGAAAAGTGAAATGATAACACCAGGTCACCCTTATTCGGCGAAAAATGAACGATGTACCATCACATCACAAGTTCCACATTTCCGAGGGGTACATGGGGCTTATTATTCAGGGGTAGGGGCGAAAGAGGCTTATCGTGCTGGTGGAGAGGTGGATCAGGCTTATCGCTTCGACAGAGGGGCGGATGGGGATTATCCTTCTAGAGGAGGGACGGATCGGGCTTATCGTTCCGATGGAGGGGCGGATGGGGCTTATTGTTCCAACCGAGGGGCAGATGGGACTTATTGTCCAAAACTAGGGGTACGTAGTCACTCCGCCCTTCTTTGGATCACATAGTAACCCTATTAAAATTTCTTTGCTAGGAAAATGAATTGTTTTTTTTCGCATTTTTTCCCGGGCTGTTTGGTGGATCAGTCATTACTTTGACACATCCACCAATCACGGTGCAAGGACTTGTCGGACTGTATGCCCCCCTCACGTCCGCGAGCACACAAGCAGGGTCGGCCCAGAAGAAAACAATCACGGACAACGACCTAGATGTCCGGACAGACCCTGGATAGCACGGAATGACTAGTCCAACGCCAGGACAAAAGGGTAAGGACTGTACGTTGGGTTGGGTCCAACCCCTAAGTCCATTGGCGAGCAGAGTTTAATGTTGTTTTTTCCATCTATGTCGCTCCTCCTTTGTAGGCCGAGATGGCCAGTTTAGGCCACGTGGCACACCTTGCGCTACATCCTTGGCCTCGCACTAGCCTGTTTCATGGAACTGGTCGTCATGGTAAACTCTTGAGACTCTTGAACCCGGCTTCAAATAGGGTAACAATTCAGTTGAAAGAAAAGAAATTCAACCACCGTCATAGAAGAAGGTAAAAAAATGGAATTTTGCCCATAACTACGTCATCTTGTTTTTCATAACATACAAAAAACATTCAAAGTTCATCCAAATTTGTCAAAAACATTTTTCTTACCTATTTCATAATAGATGAGTGAAACTAACATGTTCACAATACAAGAACAAGTTAATCTCATTCAAAGAGTTCATCATCAGATTAAACTATATTCATAAAAAAAGAGAAGAAATGCCTTTTGAGGTTCATCTTCAATATGTTGGTGAATTGTTATGAATTGTATTGTATCATCAAGCGCATTCGTTCAATTTTCGGTTGTGTGTTTTTAGCTTTTAAATCCACACAAGTTGNGATTAAACTATATTCATAAAAAAAGAGAAGAAATGCCTTTTGAGGTTCATCTTCAATATGTTGGTGAATTGTTATGAATTGTATTGTATCATCAAGCACATTCGTTCAATTTTCGGTTGTGTGTTTTTAGCTTTTAAATCCACACAAGTTGGAATGAATCCAGCATAGCTTGAAGTAATTTAAGAAGAGTTTGCCCAAACCATACACAATGTTTGAGAGCACACATGGGCGAACAAAAAAAAATGTTTGAAAAGATACGGGTGACAGTTTGGCAGTCCATTTACAACCAGTTTTGGCTTCCACGGATGAGGTAAATTCTCATGGAAAACTTTGCATTATGTGGTCCAGATTGCGGGCAATTGTTTAGCCTCTGAAGAGATACTAATATGAAGGCTTTTGCTCAGTTACTATGTAACCCTATGCACGCTTTGCGTGCAACACCTTCCTTTTGTTTTTGTGGCTTGTATCCACCNAAGTAATTTAAGAAGAGTTTGCCCAAACCATACACAATGTTTGAGAGCACACATAGGCGAACAAAAAAAGATGTTTGAAAAGATACGGGTGACAGTTTGGTAGTCCATTTACAACCAGTTTTGGCTTCCACGGATGAGGTAAATTCTCATGGAAAACTTTGCATTATGTGGTCCAGATTGCGGGCAATTGTTTAGCCTCTGAAGAGATACTAATATGAAGGCTTTTGCTCAGTTACTATGTAACCCTATGCACGCTTTGCGTGCAACACCTTCCTTTTGTTTTTGTGGCTTGTATCCACCGCCAATGATGTGGTTGGTCTGTTTCAGAAAAGTTCTGACAAATTTCTCGTTCGGCACGCTCCATCCGTCTCTTGCATGTTTTTTGGTTGTACATCGTTGTGGAGTTAGTCCCGCCGAGTGCCTCCAAAACAGATTTCCACTAGGGCACAATGACCATGTACCCCTTGTTTAGGACAATAAGCCTTATCCCCCCGTCGCTCGGGACAATAAACCCCATCCGCCCCTATATCAGAACAAAAACTCTGATCCGCTCCTTCCTCGCAACAATAAGCCTGATCCATCCCTTCTACAATAACGCGAGTTTACAGGCATACAAAATCAATGATATACCCCTCTTGTTTGTCAAAACATAATATGTCGACGTTACATGGATGTGGCATGGACATACTGACGTCACATTATTTTACCCAATCATCACAAACTCCTTAATAGAAGGGTTAAAGTGAGTGGTTTGCTGGGAATTTGCATGGGGGGTCCAAAACTCCCCATACGTTGAAAGGGAACCTGTTGGGCCCCGCTATCGCGCGGCCCAGCGGGTGCTCGCACAAAAATAAACCCTAAACTCCCGGGTGTAAGTAGGGGTGTGTTTGTCTATAGTGTTTATATCAAACTAGAGTATAAATTTGAAAAAAATGTAAAACAAACCAAAAGGGATTTTTGACTCCCCATTGATGGAGCGGGGACTCCTCCGGTTGCCCGACGGCCGGAAGTCCCTCCTCCGGGTGGACTCCCTGGCGAAGTCCACCCCCCCACTCCCCCCGTCTAACGGCAGCCCACCGGCTTCCCGTTCCATCGCGTCCCTCAATTGCGAGGGCCTCGATTGGCAGGCGGGTGGGTGGACAGGTAGGTTGTGAGAGGGGGGGGGGTGGGTGGGAGGGGGGGTCGGCGGTTGACGAAGTGCCACCTGACGGATGTCGACCGGCAATCTCCCCCCCCCCCCACCCCTCAATGTTATCATGGTCCTTCATCGCAAAGATTGCGATGGAGGGCCGCATTCTAGCAAGGCATGCCCGATTTTTCCATGCTTAAGCAGCGACATGCGTCGCTGTTCCAGCATGGTGAAAACGGGGGGGCGGATAGTGCTAATTGTTGTTTGGCAGGGGCGAATAGGGCTTATTGTTTCACCAGAGGCGTGTATGAGGCTTATTGTTCCAATGGAGGGGCAATTGAGGCTCATTGTTCTGACGCAGGTGTTTATGAGGGTCACAAGTGACAAAACAGGGGGGAATCAGCATTTTCACCGTTTCCACTACATGCTGCCTGACTTGGCAGCGAAACAACCATTTTTCATTGCTACCAATGTGTCGAATTCCAATGGTTACGATTGACAAAAATTCACCCATCCAGGGAGTGCACTACTTTATCCACTGTTCATAGTATTTAAGGGTGTGTTCTGCATCGGGTAAAAGCAAGACGAGTTTGTCTTGGCACAAATGGAACCTTAATCCACACACAGAGAACCGAGATGCCTTCGGATAGACTTTCGACGTATGACGAACCCTTATTGGAGCCTTTCACGGAGACTCCCATCTATGACTCCAGTCGCAATAAGCCAATCATGAATGCGTGTTGTATCTTCTTGTATCTGTTAAACCACGTTTTGGAAACGATCGAGGCCAAACGCACCCTAACATCTGTCACCCAGAACAACAAATCGTAACCTCGCGTGATGAAGGCCGGAGGTTGCGAGGTCGATTCTCGCAGCAATGATTACGGGCTCGTAGTATGTTGACATATGGAAATGATAGCTGATATATTGGCCCAAGCGTGAACATAAGCCTAAGATATCCGTGAGTTAAGTTTTATACCAATTGTGTCCATTCTCGTGGCTATGCCCAATCGCGGACAACTCTTTGATCGGGCGAAGCGAGGGAGGTGATGTGTCACCCCCATTGTTACGAGAATCGTGGTTGAGTGACTAGCCTTTGTTTTTTTTTTTCACTTGCAAACCCCCTCTACTGTACAAGCCAGCTTAATCATTACAATGGATTTTTATCATAGTTCCCAGGTTTGGGAAGCTCCAGACCAATGTCGCGACGAGTTGAGGTCCGAAAAGAAATCTCGGTTTAGAGTCTAGTTTGACTCTAGCCCAGATTCGGTCCATACGTTCGATTTGAGGCAAAGAGGAGTTTCGTGATGGGAGATCCATCGTGTCACTCCTCCTACACTCTAGTTGGCCGCTAAGGTCTTGTCCCCACGTGACTGTTGAGAAACTACTAAGAATCTTCCTAGCCTCGCAGGTGTTGACATGGCGACATAGTCCAGTCAACTGGCGCACTAATAAGCAAGCAAATGCAAGAAAAAACAAGAGTTAGGTTAGGAAGATGCGTAAAGTCTCATAAGCTCCAATAGCTAACTAATGCAACAACAAATGAAAGCTGACAAACACACACATAAGTACCAGGCGCGGCGCACGGCGGGTGACGAACACGGCAGTGTCAGTTTTTCCTAAAACCGACCCAAAACCACTTTTTTGGCCACAACTCTAATGCATAGGCATCCGAACGCAACATCGTCTGAACTTCGAGATGCAAAATCACGAGCCAAAGGCTACAACTTGTCACATACACAAGTCTGGCATCGATNAGTTAGGTTAGGAAGATGCGTAAAGTCTCATAAGCTCCAATAGCTAACTAATGCAACAACAAATGAAAGCTGACAAACACACACATAAGTACCAGTCGCGGCGCACGGCGGGTGACGCACACGGCAGTGTCAGTTTTTCCTAAAACCGACCCAAAACCACTTTTTTGGCCACAACTCTAATGCATAGGCATCCGAACGCAACATCGTCTGAACTTCGAGATGCAAAATCACGAGCCAAAGGCTACAACTTGTCACATACACAAGTCTGGCATCGATCAATGGACACACAAAATAAAACATGCAAACTGGGCTCAAGATCGAATCCACCGGGAGAACTGTACCGACTGTAGAAATACTGCAGAGCACCCCATCAAGCACCGGGGACGTCATGAAAGCTTTTTGGCAGCTTCGAGGAGGTTGAACCACCACCTGTCTGTCCTCCAACACCATCTGGGTCAGCATCGAGGATTTGCACAAGCATGGATACGACTAAGTAGTAAAAGCAAGTTGTACAAACAGACGGGAACGCCTCACATCGTAAGACTCCCCCATGACCCAATGATATGCATGTCCATACACGTGAAAAACCAATGTAGGTGCATAACGAGATGCTCAACGGTCCATACTCACACATCCCACTCCCAGCCACTCTCAGGAAAGAGGCAAAGCCCAACAAAATGAATGGCTACCATGAACGTTCCATGCACTAGTACCTTGGTCAGGAAGTCAACGCGTTGCATGTCCATACTGAACCAATTGACGAAGATTACCTGTCGCTCCAAAGCATCACGCACAAAGTGATACTCAACAGCAATGTGCTTTGTGCTTGCATAAAACATACCCGAGTTCTTTGCAATGGCAAGAGGACTCTGGTTGTCACAACGCAGAACGATGCAAGGCACAAACTGAATTAACTCACGAAACAGACTCTACAGCCACACCGCCTCCACGGTGCCTCTGATGAGCTACATTCTATTCACCCCTACGTGTCGTTGTACCACGATACATCGGTGCCACCCAACAGGCACACATAGCCTGCCCAACTGCACCTATCAAGGCTCCACACCCAGTCACTGTCTATGTAGCCATCGACTACCACCAAGCACNGCAATGGCAAGAGGACTCTGGTTGTCACAACGCAGAACGATGCAAGGCACAAACTGAATTAACTCACGAAACAGACTCTACAGCCACACCGCCTCCACGGTGCCTCTGATGAGCTACATTCTATTCACCCCTATGTGTCGTTGTACCACGATACATCGGTGCCACCCAACAGGCACACATAGCCTGCCCAACTGCACCTATCAAGGCTCCACACCCAGTCACTGTCTATGTAGCCATCGACTACCACCAAGCACTACCGTCAAAAGCACAGTCCAAGGTGTAGTATGGAGACCATGTAGCACACCACGCACAAAGCTGCGTGAAGTGCTCTTCCCCGAGGACACTGTGAAAACTTTTCAAGGAGGTTGACTGCAAAGGCAATGTCAAGAAATGTAGTAGTAGCCAAGTACACCAAAGAGCCAAGCAAACGCAAGTACATGATCACGTTCTCTTCCTCCCTTTGCTATGTTGGATCATCTACCTTCAGAGAATACTACCCTTTAGGTATGATGGGGTTGGAGGCTATGGGAACTGCACTAAGGAGGCGAGCAAACAGATCCTCCACAACACGATCGTAACGTGCCTGATGTAGCAAGATTGTTCGTCGTTGACAATCACGTAAGATTTCCATCCCAAGAAACACAATTGCAGGACCAAGGCCCTTCTTCCTATAGGCAGCGTGAAGGACTCCCTTGGCCTCCTTCACAGCCTCCATAGAAGGAGACACAATCAGGAGGTCGTCCACGTAGACCAGGATGGCGATGAAGCTATGACTTGTATGTCTAAGAAAGAAGAATGGGTCTGCGTCACTCTACATGTAACGAGCACGTGTTAGTTTGCCGGTGATCTCAAAGTTCCAGCACCTGGGTGACTATTTCAAGTTGTACAAGGCCTTACGCAAGCGCCAAACCTTGTCACGAGCCTTGAATCAAGCTGACTGGACCTTGTAGATCCCCTCCTCTAAGGTGTCATGAAGGAACGTATTGCTTCCATCAATCTGGTGCAACTCCCAGTCGTGGTGAGCAACAACCTTGAACAGAGCAAGAGCGATGGTTATGCGGCCAACGGATACAAAGGTGTTAATGAAATATACACCCTCAAACTGTGAGAACCCCTCAGCCGTCAAGCAAGCCTTGCTGCGATCCAGTGTGCCATCAGGGTGCACCTTCCTTTGAAAGACCCACTTGGCCTATAAAATCTTCCCTCTAGGTGGGAGGTCGACAAGCTCATACAAACCAAGCTTACGGATGGATCCCACCTCATCCTCACAAGCAGCAGGCCACATTTATGCATCCTCAACCGAGAGTGCCTCCTTCAACATGCTTGGATCAGGCGTCGTCGAGGGAGAGCGTCAGGTAGCTAAGACACATGCCTCTGGACTCGGTTGGACCATGACAAGGTGAGCTGCAACATTGCAAGTGACGAAGAACTCTCTAGAGACCAACTCATGACCAACAAGGCACACGAGGCGCAGCTCTGTGTAAGAACATCATAGAATGGTGTTATCTCACGCGTTGGGGAAGCAGGTGTAGACAGAGGACCAGGTGTGACTAAGGAGACTACCACAGGCACGAGACGAGGTGTGTTAGAGTAAACTAGCATAGGCACAGAAGTGGATGTGCTAGAAGGGGATGACACTAGCACGCAAATAAGTGTGCTGGAAGGGAATGAGACTGAACGGAATCAGGTGTGCGAGAAGGGACAAAAAGTGGCACGTGATCAGGTGTGCTAGAGGGGACTGAGATTAGCATGGGATCAGGTGTGCCAGAAGGAGCCAACAAGGCCACTAGACCCACAAGAGTAATGGCTAGGTCGTCATCAAGTGGAGACCGGACCACAGGTGAGGAGGAGTGGACGGACCCATCCGGGTCCGTCCACGTCCAGACTCCCCCATCTGTCGGGAAGCCACATAGGTGGGAACGTGGTCGGCGTCAAGTGACAGAATGCTGGATAGATCACGGTACGTGAGAGCCTTGAAGGAAAGAGTGTCTCAAGACTCCACGATGCGAAGAAAAGCGGGGTCCCAAAAGCGCCACACCTTCAACTACGGTAAAATGTCGAGGAAGGCACACATGCAGCCTCGAGGTGAGACCTTAAACCCTTATTGGTCCTCGTTGTACCAGGTATAGGCTAAGGACCCCTAAACACAAGCAAGAGGGAAGTCAGCGCGATGACCAAACCACAACTCGTACGGCGTGACTTGGTCCGAAGGAGGACCATGAGGTAGGAGGTTCTAGATCCACGTCATGTAGGAAAATCCATGAAAGACAAGGGACTCTAGAAGATTGACTAAAACCGCATTACACGGTCTGCGTCCTCCACGGTGCGATTCCGATGCTCAGACACCTTGTTCAACTGTGGTGTAGTAGGGGTTGAGAGCAGGTAAAAACATACTGGTTTGTGCAAAGAAGGTGTTCATCTCGCCTAAGAACTCACCACCATGATCAGAGCGGAATGTGTGGAAGGTCTGACGAGAATGACGCTCTACCATCACTAGCCACAAGCAAACTGCCAGGGCAGCATCGCTCTTCTAGCGGACGCTATAGACCCACCTCTTCCATGTAAAGTCATCAGTCAGGGTGAGGACTTATCTCTCCCGATCTGAGAGGGACTCGACAGGGAGGGCACCGAGAAGATCCGAGTGGACCAACTCAAGCGGTCTTAATGCCCGAGAAGTGGAGTCGGGAATGGTCCAGCGATGCATCGTACCGTGAGCACAGAAGAGACAATCGGTCTTTGGCGGCTTCTCAAAGGAAGCCGCATCAAGATCAAGGGCTGGCTGAGTCCGAATGAGCTTAGACACACTGTCCGAGCTCACATGGCAAAGGTGGTGATGGAGCAAGCACTGGTGTTCTGGAGAGAGAACACCAGTGACAAACACAAGTGCACATGCAAAGGAAGGAGAGGAGGTAGAGGGAGTGGTACGAGACACACAATAGAGGTCATCGGCAATTGAGGCACAAAGAACAATGGCACAAGTGTCGAGAGCAGTCACATTGGCAAAGTCAACGGAGTGACCCATCCTGGTATAAGCATGAACAGAGAGCAGGCTGAGCTCAAGATTAGGGACAAAGAGCCCATCTGAAACATACAAGGGGCCAGACAAACCATCAAATTGCACAACCCCAACTCCCTCCACATGCAACGACTGACCAGACCTTGTGCAAATGGACCGATTGGACGCAACATGACCGAGCACAACAAAGTCACTACGACAAGAAGTCATGTGATGGGTGACACCAGAGT
>SZWC01004212.1:163588-178895 GCA_023375785.1 Penium margaritaceum
CCCTTGCTTCTTCTGTGCTGCTGCTGCCACGACGCAGCAGCTGCAGCTGGGCCTCAGGACTTGTCCTGCTGCCAGGCTCCCACGATTCGCGCGAGTGAGCTGGAGGCTGGCGGCGGTGGTCACGCTTCCGCCTAAGCCGTTGTCCAAGGCGCTGCCCGATGCCTGCATTGTGACGCCCCCACCTCTGGCTCCGGCCAGGGCAGGCAACGTCGACAAGCAATGTTCGGGTGGAAACACCGAAGGGCGAAATCGCCAGGATATCCAGGAGCAAGATGTTCTTTCTGCTATATCCAGCACTTCTAAAAAAAGAAGCAAGGTATCCAACTAGTTCGTCATGCTCGATCCATCGCTAATCGAGCATGGCAAGGAGGGTCATGTCACATTCCCTCAATTAGGAATCTCGCTTCCTTGCAATATTGTGGTCGCGCGATGGCCCTTTCTTCCTATTTTGGACGAAGCCCGCACAAGAAGATAAACCCTACGTTGCAAAAGGGATTTCATAAATCAAAGAAAACAAGCTGTAAAAAAATTCACCTCTCGATCTTGATCAATAAAAAATCCCATTTCAAATTTTCAAAAATTTTCATAGCATGGAACCCGTTGTGCCGAACGGAGCATAGATGGTGAACAAGTAGAAGTTGCAAGGCTGAACATGATTTATAATTTAGGACAGTTGAGCAATTTACAGTTACAGTAGGTGTAGTTCGATGACAAGTGTGGAAATTATCGAACATCTACAGTACAACCGCATAAATTTGCGAGTGTTTTCATGAAGGTCTTTTCTTTAAGTCTATTATGAACAACTAGGGACTAGCTTTGTGCCGTTTTGGAAGTGGGGGCAACCAGTTCACGCCCACAAAAACTCGAAGTGGACCGGCCCTGTCATGTCCGCAGACGCGATTATACATCATGTGAAGCGGTCCGGGCCCGTTGGAGACCGACTTTGCTCGCTTGAGGAAATCAACAACTCCTGAAGCTTGGACGTCATCAAGTCCAAGCGTGTTTCGCACCTGCGGGGGGGTGTTTCTCAATGGCTGAAAAAAACCACGTGGAGAACTTGCACTCATCCTCGATGGTTTTTCTACCTTTTTTAATAGAGAAGTAACGTAATTTCCAACCCTTACAGAACAAGACATATGGGGTAAATCATCGGGTCCGGAAACCATTTTCCTTGCGATTTTCGGCCAGAGTATGGGTTATACAATTGTCGAGTTACAAATGAGGCATACTCAGGGTCGTGGGGTCCGGTGTCGAGCGACATGCAAAGTCACGTTCTGAGTGGTTGGACTAGAGAAGGTCCGCCGAGAAATTGGGGGGCTTCTAGAATCAACGGTAAAGATGCTGTTGGTTTTCGCGCATCTCTCATTGTACTCTGTTGTGTCTTCCCCGCTTGTGTACATCGGCGTGCAAATGACTGATGGCGAAACTCGACGCTGCATGAGTGTCGCTTGGTGGAGCCGACGCGCACTGAGACCCACGCATCGTTCGCTGGAGCCTCCTCCCTCCGGCGATGCGCTCAGCTCCATCGGCAGGCCTCCTCGCCGGTCGAGCCGCTGGCAGTCACTGCCACTACAAATGCTGTTTCCGTGCACCCAGCTCTGTTCCTGGTTGTGGCATTGTGTCTGCAGCATCATGCTGTGCCTAGGGTCCACGTCTCCTGCTATGTGGCCATGTTTGGCGTCACTGACTGTCGTAGGCACTGCCCGGGTTCGGGCAGCCATAACTCTTTGCTGCTATTTTTCTAGCTGATTCTGACCGCATGACTGCGTTTGCAGCGTTGGCATTATGGTATGGTCCAGTTTTCAGGCAAAACGGACGATGCCCGGGTTTTGGGCTGTCGGGTGCCTGGTAGGGCTCACTGAGAAAACCTTGGCTGCCAGAAAATAGGTCTAGGACTATTTTCTGATTGGCTGGTTAGCTGAGTAACAAGTTCTACACTAGTGGCGGGAGCTAGAACTTGGAGGGGTGTCCCATTGTTGCTCATTCTTCATTTCTAATCAGTCACTTTTAGTTTTCAGCTACCTTCTGGCGCTTACACTGGTGCGCACGTCTTTGCGTAACAAACCTAGAGCTTCCAGACTTAGACTCTAGAGCAGCAGACTTAGGGGGCAGCTCACTTAAGCAACGAGCGTGGAAGCCCGCACGCTGCATCAACAACACAGCTGCCCCAACCTGCTACCTAGGTTTTCTAGCTTGGTATCAGGGCCAGAGCGCAGCAACAGTAGCAGAAGACCGGCGTACAGGTGCCAGACAACGCGGGTGGACCCCCATACGCGCCAGTGAAGGGGAAATGCTGGTGGATTTTTTCCGGCAACATTGACCCGCCTGGTGGTGGCGTCAGATTTCTCCCACGGCCACTGGGCCAGGGGAAATGCTGCCGATTTTTTTCCGGCAGCACTCACCCCCACGCGTGACGCGAGGAGGTGAGCGGTAGGCCGCGTCCGACACTTGCGGGCGACGACGCACACTGCAACGTCACCTAGGTGCAGTTTCTAGCACCAATACGCAGTAGTAGCAACCAGCAGCAGTGGCAGCGGCAGCGGCAGGCAACGGCGGCGAGCAGTGGCAGCAGCAGCCAGTAGCAGCTGCGTGCAGCAGTAGCAACAGGGAGAAGTAGTAGCTCGCAACAGCCCGCAGCAGCAGCAGCCCACAATAGCAGCTCGCAACAGGAGCAACAACATCTGCAGCGCGCAATAGTAGCCAGCAACAGTAGCGAGCAGCAACCGTAGCACGCAGCAGCTACAACAGTGTGCAGCAGCAGCAGCGGGCTGTAGCAGTCGTAGCAGCGAGCCGCAGCAGTAGCCAGCTACTACAGCAGCAACAACGAGCAACTGCTGGCAGCAGCCAGCAGCTGTTGCTGCTGCATGCAGCCCGCAACGAGCGAGCAACGAGCAGCAGCCCGCTACTGCCAGCGAGCAGCAGCTCGTTGTTTCCAACGAGCAGCAGCCCGCTGCTCGCAGTAGACAGCGGGCAGGTACCCGCTGTGACATGAAAAAGGAAAAAAAACGAGAAACAAAAAAAAGTCCCCCATCCCATTTTTTTTCCTCTGACGCGACTGCAGCAGCCATAAGAGCCGCAGCTGCCCGCAGCAGTAGAAGCTGCTGCTGCAACTGCAGCCGTAGTAGCAGCAGCAGCAGCAGCTGTAGCTACTGCCGCAATAGTAGTAACAACAGCAGTAGCAACGGCCCCAACAACCGCCGCTGCTGATGTCAGCATCCCGCTGCTGATGTCATTGCTGATGTCACTATTGATGTCATCAACACAAAAAAAGGGGGGAAAGGGAAGGAGGAAGACAACCAAAGGGTGGGTAGAACTCCCACCGCCCCAAGCCACTGCTGAGATGAGTAACACAAAGAGGAAAAGAAGAAAACACAAGGGGCATCAAACCATGGCTGATAGCCCCGGTGGGGAGGGGTCCTCCTTTGTTGGGGGGACCCACAGCCCTCCTTTCTTGCAGCGACTACAGCAGCAGCAGCAGCAGCATCAGTAGCAGTAGCAGCAGCAGCTGCAATAGCAGTAGTAGCAGCAGCGGTAAGAGCAGCAGCAGCAGTAGCAGCAGCAGCAACAACAACAACAACAGCAGCAGAACCAGCAGTAGCAGCAGCAGCTGCCCATTGGTGTCGTTGGCGGCAACCCTGATCCCCTCGCTGCTCTTCAACAACAGCTCGCTGCCTTGACGCAGCAGCTTGCAGCATTACAGCCGTTAGCCTCCTAGACTGCCACCAGTGCGCTGCCATCGTTTATCCCTCTAGGGCACGCCAGCCCATCTGTGTCTGCTGCCACGCACTTCCTGGCATAGCAGCAGATTCAGCGGCTGTGGCAGACAGTGACCTCCTTCCTTGGCCCCACTCTGGGTGCTGGTCGCAGGCAGAAGGACTTTGAGACGTCGCCGCCGCCGCTTTAGGCCGGTGAGCAGTTTCGGAGTTGGGAGCCAGCTTCCGGATCTGGGCGCAAGGTGAGGGCCTGTGGGCATACTACACCCTCCCTTATGACGCCGCCCAGGCCGACCAGCTGTATGACGCTGGTCACGCCATCCGTGCCCTCATCCCAGTCGCCCCTCCAGCTTCCTGCCTAGCCCTAGAGCCTTTCCTTGGCGACTTTACCACTGGAGCCATCCCAGACCCTGCATCCGCATGGCACATCCTCACCCGGCCCCATCGCCTATCCAACGACACTAAGACCAGCTCTGTGCTGCGGGAGTTCAACTCCCTGCACATGGGGAAGACCGAGATGGTCACTGCCTATTGGCAGCGGGCAGAGGACATCCTTCATCGTCTCGGTAAATCTGCCCCTCCTCCTCTGTCCGCGCTCCTCACCATCAAGCGCGGCGCCACCAACGCGTACGCAGACGTCTTCGTGCACTACCCCCAGGACGTCCTCTCCACCATGGCGGCCCAGGGCACCCTCATGCCCTTGGCATACGAGCTCTTCCTTGGCATTGAGGAAGCTCGTCTAGAGTCCCAGCTCCATCGCACGGAGGCTCTTGCATTCCCTGCCGTTGCCTCCCTTGCTGTTGCCTCCGTGGCCATCGCTTCCCCCGTCGCAACTACCTCCTCGTCTTTGGGGAAGAAGAAGAAGAATCGGAACAAGAAAGGCAAGGGTCCGTTGCAGCAACAGTAGTAGCAGCCATCGGCCGGGTCTAGCAGTGGTGGCTCGGTATGCCATAACTGTGGCAAGCCCGGGCACAAGTGGTACACATGCCCTCTCCCGACGGACGAGGTGCGCGCCATCGCCACCATGCGTCGCCATCGGGAGCACCGTCTCGCCTCTATCGCCGTCGCTGCCGCTGGCCCAGACACCTCGACCTCGTCCAGCAGCTCCGCCACTCCGACAGCGCCGCTAGTCCTACAAATACCCACCCCGCTACAGTACTATCCGCAGCCATCGGCACCTCCGTTCCCGTCATTGGCGCTGTCCCTACCTTACCCGGGCTCCGGTGCCGTCACTCCGCACTCCCTAGGGAAGTGCGAGTTGCATCACCTCCTGCTCTCCTGCCCAGCCTTGCATGAATGAGACTGATGTACGGTCGTGTCATGTTTCCTTGTTCGTCTCATCGTCTCATGTGGTCTCCTCTACCCCTTCCTATGACGACGTTGTGTGGCTCGACGATTGGCAGTATCGGTTTGCGCCTCCTTCCACCGCGTCCGCATCCCTTGCTTGCTGCCATGTGACCGTCAACGATCTAGCGACCCCGGTCCAGGACCCCGCTGACACCTGGATCATCGACTCCGGGGCCACGCATCACATGACGGCCTCTCGTGAGGCCTTCAGTATGCTCGGTCCTGTAGGCGATGTCTCCGGTGTCCGGACGGGCTCTAGACTGGTGTTGCCTGTCCGTGGTGTTGGCATTGTGCGTTTATGTGGTCCTGTCGGTGACGTCTTTCTTACCGATGTCCTCTTCGTCAATGGTCTCGAGCTCAGCCTCTTGTCCATCACTGCCCTTGACCGCATGAGCATGGACGTTGTGCACTTGCGTGGTGTTGGCACTGTGTCGCTGCGTCCATTTGGTCTCGTAGCACTGCACGCCGCCACCCGTGGCAACTTGTGGCATGTGCCCCGTCTTTCCTCCTCCCCTACCGTCTCCTCCCCGTCGGCTGCCACAGGCCATGTGTTTGTTACCAGCACGCTTTCTCCTTTGCACACTCGTCTCTTGCATCGCCGCCTTTGCCACGTCCACTCTGCCACCGTAGACAGCATGCTCCGCACACAGCCACCCAAGGGCGTTGATCCACAGACTTTCCCCCTCTCGTGCCCCACTTGGAGCATTGACTGCGCTCAGGGAAGATGCATCGCTCCACGTACCCTTTGTCTTCCTCCCGTGCGTCCGCCCCTCTTGACCTTGTCCATTTGGACGTCATGGGTCCTCTCCCCACCGAGTCCGTCAGCGAGCATGGTCGCTATGTCCTCACCCTCACTGACGACTACTCTCGCTACCGCTGGGGCTTCTGCCTTCGGGAGAAGAGCGATGTCACCCACACCATCCAGGACTGGCTTGTCCTGGTGGAGCGCGAGTGTGGCCGCTCTCTTCGTCGCTTTTGCTCCGATCGCGGTGGCGAGTACATGGGTGAGGCCACGACCTTTCTCGCCTCACGCGGCATCCACCATGAGACCTCTGCGCCCTACACGCCCGCCCAGAACGGTGTCTCCGAACGGTGGAACCATACCATGGCCGACGCCGTCCGCACCATGCGGGTCGATTCCGGTCTCTCCGATGGCTTCTACTTTGAAGCCATGGCTTACATGACCAGGGTCTGGAACCGGATTCCCCACGGTCCTGTTCCTCCGTAGTCTACGCCTTACCAGCATTGGTGTGGTCAGCGCGCTGACCTCCGCCCGGCTCGCGTCTGGGACTACGAGGCTGTTGTGTGGCTGCACGCCCCACAGCAGGGTAGCAAGCTCACCCCCCGTGGATGTCCCTGCACCTTCCTTGGTGTCTCTTGTCAGTCCAAGGCCTGGCGTTTCTGGGATCCCTTCCGACACTGCATCGTCGAGTCCGGGGATGCCCTCTTCTTCGAGGACTTGTTTCCTCACGACCTGATTCGCTCTGGCTCGTCCGTGTCTATCCCGTCGCATGGGGGAGTGAGTCCGTCCTCCGTCTTGCCGCTTCCGGGTGACACAGCCATAATCGCGTCCGCTAATCCCTCCAGGCCAGCAGCCCCAGTCGGTTCCACTGGTCCCTTTGAGCTGACAGCCCCAGTCGTGTCCACAGGTCCCTCTGAGCCGGCACCCTTAGTCGTGTCTGCTAGTCCCTCCGGGCCCACGGCCCCAGTCGTGTCCGCTGGTCTGTCTGAGCCGGCAGCCCCAGACGCGTGCGCTGGTCCCTTCGGGCCGGCAGCCCTAGACGCGTCCGCCAGTCCCTCCGGACCAAGAGCCCCAGTTGCGTCCGCTGGTCCCTCCGGGCCGGCAGTCCCAGTCACGTCCGCTTGTCCCTTCGGACTGGTAGCTCCAGTTGTGTCCACTAGCCCTTACGGGCCAGCAGTTCCAGTCACGTCCGCTGGCCCATCCAGGCTTGCTACCCCAGTTGCATCCGCGGGCCCCTCCGGACCAGCAACCCCGTCTGCCTCCATTTGCCCATCGGACTCCGTGCCATCTCCTGCCCTGCCACGCTACACACGTGGCCCAGGCGGCACCCTCCGACCCAGACCGTCGGTGAGAGCGCAGACTGTCACACCACGCTCCGTGGTACCCCGACCCCCCGTGGCTCCACGTGTCTCCTCCAGTCCCACGGTCGTGAGTGGGGACCCTGGCACCAAGGCCCTCGGCTTGACCACCTCGGCCATCATTGCAAAACTTCACCCGGGCTCTAAACTGGGCTACGTCATGCTTCATCACAAGCATCGGCACGCTGTNCATTTGCCCGTCGGACTCCGTGCCATCTCCTGCCCTGCCACGCTACACACGTGGCCCAGGCGGCACCCTCCGACCCAGACCGTCGGTGAGAGCGCAGACTGTCACACCACGCTCCGTGGTACCCCGACCCCCCGTGGCTCCACGTGTCTCCTCCAGTCCCACGGTCGTGAGTGGGGACCCTGGCACCAAGGCCCTCGGCTTGACCACCTCGGCCATCATTGCAAAACTTCACCCGGGCTCTAAACTGGGCTACGCCATGCTTCATCACAAGCATCGGCACGCTGTCGTGGGTGCACTCTCGCGCATTCCACTTTGGGCTCGAGATGCACACGCTCTCTTAGTCCGTTCCACAGCACGCCCGGAGGACCCAATCACCCTATGCGAGGCACGAGCCTCTCTTGAGGCCGCACACTGGGACGCTTCCTGCGCCAATGAGCTCGCTCCTATTCGATAGCACCATGTGTACGACCTCGTCGACCTTCCTCCAGGTCAGAAGGCCATTCACGCCTAGTGGGTCTTTTGTGCAAAGGGAAGCGCGACGGGTCCTTGGACAAGTACAAGGCCCGCCTTACAGCCAAGGGGTTTGCCCAGATTCCTGGGGTTGGCTACGACTAGATCTTCGCCCCACTTGGCCGGTTCTCCACTAGCCGGGCGCTCTTCAGCCCGGTCGCCCAGCATGGGTGGGAGCTGCATCAGATGGATATGAGCAACGCGTTTCTTCATGGCTTACTGGAGGGTGAGGAGCTCTACATGGTGCAGCCCCTAGGCTTCGACAATGGCACTGGGAGAGTCTGGCGACTGCGTAAGGCCCTCTATGACCTAAAGCAGTCGCCTCAGTGCTAGCACCAAGAGATCTACAGTACGCTCCTTCGGGGCGGGCTCCAGTGCAGCACCGCTGACCCCGCACTATGTGTCAGTCCGTGAGGCTAGACTTTTGCCGCTGTTCTGGTTTACTTCGACGATCTCCTCATTGCGTCGCCAGACATGGCTGCCATCCAGCGTGTCAAGGACTTGCTATACACCGCCTACTAGATGAAGGATCTCGGATCTGCCGGAGTCTTCCTGGGCATGGAGCTCGAGCATGATCACTCCTAGGGCGTCCTGCACATCCACCAGGCCACCTACGTGCAGACTCAGTCCACTCGCTTTGCGGAGGACCTGCCATTCGTGTCGAGCGCATCCTCACCCATGTCACCCGATGGCCAGGCAAAGCTGAAGAGTCCTGACCCAGCTGTTGTGGGGGAGCCAGTTGACGTGACCACGTACCTGCGAGTCATCGGGTCACTGATGTTCCTCGCGACGACGACGCACCCAGACATCGCGTTCGCCGTCAACCTCCTCGCCTAGTTTTCTCAAGAGCTGTGTCACCTCCACTACGAGGCCGCGATCCGAGTACTGCGCTATGTCGTCTTGACTCCTCGGTGAGGTCTCATGTTCCGCCATCATCCGTCTGTGGTCGCGGTGGGCTACACCGACAGTGACTGGGCCGGCAGTCCGGACGGTAAGAGTCGCACAGGCTGGATCTTTCTCATTGGCGGCACAGCTGTGACCTGGCGTAGTGGCAAGCAGGGGTGCATTGCACGTAACACTGCTCAGGCTGAGTACGTGACTCTTGGCTCAGGCACGTGTGAGAGTGTGTGGCTGTGTCGTTTGTTGTCTGAGTTGCGTCAACCTGTCGCATCCATCACTTTGCATTGTGATAATGAGAGTGCCATGGCCATTGCCGACAATGACGGTGTGCATCACACACGCAAAAAGCACATCAACATTGAGTATCACTATGTGCGTTTGTTGTTGCATGACAAAAGCATCAGCATCGTGTGGGTTGAGACAGCACGACAGTTGGCTGACCTTTTGACCAAGGCACTGAAGCGTGACTCGTTCAAAAGAAGGCTGTGGGTTCAGTCAGCATGCGTCCGTGAGTGGCTCTCTTTGTCCCTGCTTACATCTTTGCGTGGCCTGGGGAAGTCTGATCATTGACTATGTCTCTGCCCGCACATGTGCACTGTGCCTGTGAGTCATGGGGGATTGTTGGTTTTCGCGCATCTCTCATTGTACTTTGTTGTGTCTTCCTGGCTTGTGTACATCGGCATGCCGATGACTGACGGCGAGACTCAATGCTGCTGGAGTGTCCCTCGGTGGAGCCGACGCGCGTTGAGGCCCACACACCATTCGTTGGAACCTCCTCCCTCTGGCGATGCATTCAGCTCCATCGGCAGGCCTCCTCGGTGGACGGGCCGCTGGCGGTCACTGCCACTGCAGATGCTGTTTTCGTGCACCCAGCTCTGTTCTTGGTTGTGGCATTACGTTTGCAGCGTCATGCTGTGCCTAGGGTCCATGTCTCCTGCTGTGTGGCCCTGTTTGGCGTCACTGTCTGTCGTAGGCACTGCCCGGGTTCGGGCAGCAATAAATCTTTGCTGCTATTTTTCTAGCTGAATCTGACCGCATGACTGCGTTTGCAGCGTCGGTATTATGGTATGGTCCAGTTTTGAGGCAAAACGGACGACGCTCGGATTTTGGGCTGTCGGGCGTCTGGCAGGGCTCACCGAGAAAACCATGCCTGCCAGAAAACAGGTCTAGGGCTGTTTTCTGATTGGCTGGTTAGCTGAGTAACAAGTTCTACACTAGTGGGGGGGAGCTAGAACTTGGAGGGGTGTCCCATTGTTGCTCATTGTTCATTCCTAATCAGTCACTTTCAGTTTTCTGCTGTTTTCTTGCGCTAATACTGGCGCGCGTGTTTCTGAGTAACAAACACAGAGCTTCCAGACTTAGACTCTAGAGCAGTAGAGTGAGGGGGCAGCTGACTTAAGCAACGAGTGTGGAAGCCTGCACGCTACATCAACAACGCTGCTGCCCCAACCTGCTGCCTAGGTTTGCTATCTGATGCAAGATGCATCTTTATAAATCCAGATTCATCTCGGTGCGTCGAGAAGTCGACCGAAAGGTCGTGATATTTTTGTCATAGATTTACAAGGGTGGTCAAGTTTGTTACAAGGATCAGGAGCATTCACTAAGGGCAGGGGCAGTTGGCCGGTTTGCCCTCGGCTGTCGTAGTGAATATCACGGTATTGCGATGCGATGGACTGTTCATGTACTAACAAAAGTCCACGTGGAAAGATCTGGGCTAGTGTACGTCTGATACGTAAGCCTTCCCCCCCTTTTAGCCGCGACGTCCTGGCACGCGTCCGGATGTGGCCCGGTGACGGCGATAATAGTCGTTGATTAGGAGATCAACGTCTTGGAGGTTCATGTACGGTTTCCAGCTCTTACAAGCGGCCTCATAGTCGTGCCTCTTGACAAGATATTTTCTCTTTTTGCCCCGTCGTTGATGGTCGAGGCTGTCCTCAATGTCGTACTTTGTGTCCTCGTCTTCTTGGATGAGAGGAGGGGGAAGGACATCCTTGCTTGGAAAGTTCTCTCCTGTATCTTGGTATTGCTTAAGTCTGTTAACAAGGAATACCGGATGAACTTGCATAATGTCTGGAACTATGAGTCGCGCAACCACAAGAGTTTTCATGCGCACGATCTCAAACGGTCCCAACCATCAGGGCTTCAACTTCAAACAGACGGCTCCGCGGAGTTTGATTTTTGCCAAGATTAGAAGGATTTTGTCGCCAGCAGCGAACATGTCGTCGCTGCGATGTCGGTCAGCTGCTCGCTTCATCGCCGCTCCTGTCTTTGTGAGAATTTGCCGTGCTTCCCAGTCACAGCAACTGCAAGTGGGAAACACAATAAATTACCGCAACTTTGTAGTCCGGCTGGTGTGGCGGGGAGTATTCCATACACCATTTCAAACGGAGTTTTGCCCGTTGCCGTGGAAACTACCGAATTGTATGCGATTTCGGCTGTTGGGAGTGTGTGCCCAATCCGTCCCGTGAGGTTCTCCTAGTTTTTGGACACGTTGTTCAAGCGTCTGATTGGTCCGCTCGATTTGATCATCGGTTTGAGGATGAAACGTTGTTGACAGCTGAATTCGGCTATCGTAGCAAGTCATCAGTTCGTGCCAAATACGACTCATGAATCAACCGTCTCTGTCGCACTATGTTGTCTAGAAACAACCATGCTGTTCCCTCGGCGGTGACATGGTCGTTGTTGGGATGAAGTGGAACTTTTTAAAAAGCTGTCGACAACAACGAGGATGGCTTCATATCCCTTGGGTGTGACCGGTAATCTCAAGATGAAGTCCATGGAGATGTTTGCCCACAATTTTGTCCGAATAGGGAGTGGTTGTCAAATTCCGGGTGGCCGTGTGCGGCGTGATTTTTGTCACTGACACATGTTGCAGGCGTCGTTCAACGCCCGATAATCCACACACATCCGCATCTCATTACTTTTCGTCTTTACCAACAGTACTCGTGCGGCGTATGGTGGCATGGATGGGAGGATAAACCCCTGACTGAGCATCTCGTGGAGTTTCTATTTCAGCTCAGTTAGCTCGTGATTGCTCATTCAAGAGGCCCCTTGAACTGTGGGTCTGGTGTCCACCTTCATTTTCATGCAATTCTCAATGTCTCGTTGAGGAGGTAAGGTTCTCGGGAGTTCGTCAGGGAAAAAGTTTGCAAACTCTTGGATGAGTGGTGCAAACTCTTTGGGTACCATCGGAAACATTGTTTCTGGTGATAAGGTTGATGAGGCTGATTATGAGTCAGCTGCTACCACTTTCGCTTCTTCCATTCGCTCAAAATGTATGAGCCACGTACGAGCTCCTCGTCGTATACAGTGCTTGGCCACATTGAGTGGTATCGGCTGCACAGGTTGTTGCCTTTTGGCTACTGCGGCTTCCTCTATAGCTTTCACCTTTACTGCTTCCGTAGTTGACTTTGGTCCCACGCATGGAAATTGTCGTTTGGCGCCGTCGATGTCTACGTAGATGTTGTCGCTGTTTCAGTCAACCAATGCATTGTGCCGGTACAGGAAATCTTGTTTGAGGATGATTTTGTGATTGCTCATTGGACAAGACCTTTAGACCGTTACATCTCGTAGATCGCCCACTTGTAGTCGTAGTGGTTCTTGGAGTCTCCGTATTTGTAATCTCCCATCGATGGTTCTTCCTTAGTAAATCCCTGGTTTGTTCTGCAAACCCAGTTTGTAAACCATTTTGTTGTCACAAAGCTGTGTGAAACTCCTCCATCCAACTGTGCCGATATCTTTTCGCGACTCTTGCATCCTCAAGGCTGAACGTTTAGTACTATTGCCGGTTGGTCGTCCTTGTAACCCTCGTCAAACTTTGTGATCTTTTAAGCCCTCTCCAGCGATGTAGGCCATTCAAATGGGCGATCCTTTTGTGCATATCACTCTGTGGGGACAAGATTTACGCCTTTCACTCCTACCCTTTCCCGACTTTCCCGACTCATCTTTTTGTGACTTCCCTCCCTTTCTGGCCTACTGCTTGCTTCGATAGTTGCAAGCGATGTGCCAACGGCACATCATGTTCCACCGGTCTCCTGTTGATGTTGGATGCTCTTTAGATGAGACCACCAACTTAGTGCCGTGCCACGCAAAAGCGCACCATGAAGTCAATTTCCTTCTGATTGTTGTTGACTCAGCAGCGGTGAAGGACACCTCCAAACTTGTCAGCCACGTCCCAACCGTTGGTCCATTGCCAGATCAAATGATTCTGGTGAAGCCAATCGAATTTGGGTTTTCTCGCAAGTTGGGAATTTGTCTCGACGAGCATCGCCTCTCATGCGCTTGCATTGCAAAGAGCCTCCATCGCGACGTTGAGCTCTTGGAGCACATGGCTGTTGATCCCCTCGAGTGCAGAGATCCGGTTTTCCAGCTCCTTGTTGATCCGCGCCTGTCATCCATTGCCACCTATCGTTCCTGTTGTCGTCATCGAGGCTATTGGTAGGGGCGGCAGGTTTACCGCCGTTGGGTATGTGACCAGATTGGTCATCAAAACCATAGGGGTTGGTCCAGCTACCGCATAGCCTGCCAGGCCACCATTTTCTTTCGCTTGAGGTTTCGCATGTATCATCACGTTTTGCTCCTCCATCGCCGAAGCTGTCGCTGAAGACCCGCTACTCGTCATCGGTTGCGCTCGCTTGCCTCATGTCGTAGTCAAAAAGTCTGCAAAAACTTGAATTGCGAGATGCGCTGACGACTTGTGCAAGCTAGTCCTCTAGATGGGTAAAGTAATTGGATGCCTCTCCAGCACCGTTGAGCTCCAAAACCACGTGTTGTGCACAATGGAACATAGATGGTGAACAGGTAGAAGTTGCGAGGCAGGACACAATTGAGAAATTGGGACGCTTGAAAAATTTATAATTAGCAGTAAGTGTACTTCGATGACAATTGTCGAAATGATCGAACATATACATACAAGTGTTGAGTTACGAATAAGGCATAATCGGGGTCGTTGGGTTGAATGTCGAGCGACGCGTGCAGAGTCACATCGTGAGTGGTTGGATTGGAGAAGGTCCGTTGAGAAATTGGGGGGCTTTGAGAATCGATGGTGAAGATGCAAGACGCATCTTTATAATTCCAGATTCGTCTCGATGCGTGGAGAAGTCGACCAAAAGGTTGTGATACTTCTGTCATAGATTTGCGAGGGTGGTCGAAGTTGTTAGAAGGTTTGGAAAGATTCACTCAGGGCGTGGGAAATTGGCCAGTTTGCCCTCGGCCGTCAGAGTGAACATCGTGGTCTCGCGACGTCATGGGCTGTTTATATTATAAGAGAAATGCCCATTTGGAAAGATTAGGGACTAGTGTACTCCTGGTACGTAACACAATCCCCCCTTGGTTCTTAGGCAATTTAATTTCAAACCCATTCCTAAATTACATTCACAGTTTGTTTTTTGCGTGCTTACTTGCTGAATCCCACGGTAGCGTGGCCTAACAAATTCCTTTTCAATGCATGAGTTGTCTCCTGTGATGTCCTAGATGTTGAAACAGTATGCACCTTATCCTCTTCCTAGATGGCTAGCTACACATACAGACAAGGCATGCATTGCTCTATGGAGTATGTCCCCTTGGTCTATTCGGAGATGGGCCAGGAATGCACTGCCCATAATTGGTATGTACCCTGTGGCTCATCATAGGAACCATACCTTTTTCGCTTGGTTGAATAGGCACCGGAGTCTCAATCGAGAGGTCGTGGGTTCAAACCCCGCGACGACCGCAATTTTCTTTGTGGCCAAAACTGGGACAGGAAGCTTCTTGGAAGCTTACTAGAGCCTGCCTTGAGGATGACACTTGGCGGTCTAAGGACACGCCAAGTAGGTCTGTAGGTTGAGGTTGGCTCCAGTGGAGCCACTATAGGCAGAAGCTTTAGCAAAGCTATGCAAGTATAAAAGCATGTACCTTGCATGCATCCATTTACAGTTCTTGCCTTTGAGACTCCTCACAGAGTCTCCAACCAAAGGTAGACACTAAAGACCAACATGCGGACTTCGTGAAGTTGCAAACCAAATGAGCCCAAAGTGTGGATCCCTCGTTCGAGGGTGATATGTTATCTTGGTTGCAATACCAAGAGCGGTTGGCGGCCTCCCATGATGGGACCCATTTTCTAGAATGTTGCTATCCGGCGCATTGACACTAGACACACATGAGTCCCTAACCTTTGCAAGTCGGAATTTTTGTCATTACATTCGTGGTCCAAAGCGCATCGACCTCATGAATTTTACTCTGATTGGCCGAGGGAATTTTGACCACCTGTCCTGACCTCCGCTGTTCAATTCCAAAAGCTTTTGACAACTTCAACCACATTCCAAAATGTTCGACAGAATTATCTTGAACAGTGTCGATATTTCAGTTTTCTTGATCAACTTCTTGACGGCGCTAGACTTTTACAAAGACGTGCTTCAATATTCTCAAAGCTCCCGGCTTCTTGGTGAAGCTTCTTGAAGCAACCACTCATGGCGCGACCTCGTACGTGTTGTTCAGCTTGAGCATTAAGGACCCAACATATGCCTTATTCTCACTCTTGGCATTGTATGTATGTGCTAGAATCACTCAA
>SZWC01004213.1:70887-107069 GCA_023375785.1 Penium margaritaceum
ACGTGATACATGGTGCAAGGAGCAGGCCAAATCCATGGATTTCTGCGGCGGAAGTTAGAACTGATTAAGACCAAGCAAGTCACGAGTCACAGGGGTGATCTGCATGGGAGCGAGCGAGCGAGCAACAAGCTTGTTCTCGCTCTCTACCCTTGAGTGTGGTTTGCTGGTGTTTTTTGCAACTCTCATTGTGCTTTGTTGTCTCCTTCCGGCTTGTGTACATTGGTATGCAGATGAGTAACGACGAGACTCGATGCTGCTGGAGTGTCGTTCGGTGGAGCCGATACACGCTGAGGCCTACACGCAGTTCGCTGGAGCCTCCTCTCTCCGGCAACGTGCCCAACTCTATTAGCATGCCTCCTCAGCGGTCGAGTCGCCAGCGGTCACTGCCCGTACAAATGCTATCTGCATGCATCTAGCACTGGATCTGATTGTACCATTGTGTCTGCAGCGTCATGCTTTGCTTAGGGTCCAGGTTTCATGTTAGTGTGGCACTGTTGGCACCAGGGACTATCGTAGTCACTGCATGGGTTTGGACAGCCATAACTCCTTGCTGCTGTTTTTCTAGCTGTTTCTGACTGCACGATTCTGTCCGCAGCGTTCGTATTATGGTATGGTCCAGTTTTCAAGCAAAACGGATGACGCCAGGGTTTTTGGCTGTCGGCCATTTGGAAGGGCTCACCAAGGAAACCCTGCCTGCTTGAAAATAGTTCTGTTTCCTGATTGGCTGGTTAGCTCAGTCACAAGCTCTACAGAGCTGTGGGGGGGGGGGGGTAGAACTTGGAGGGGCCTCCCATTGTTTCTTATTCTTCATTCCTAATCAGTCACTTCCAGTTTTCTGCTGCTTTCTTGCGCTAACACCGGCGCGCGTATTTGTGAGTAACAAACTTAGAGCACTCAGACTTGGACTCTACAGCGGCAGACTGAGGGGGTAGCAGACTAAGCAACGATTGTGGAAGCCTGCACACAACATCAACAATGCTATTGCCCCAACTTGTGTTTTGGCATGGTTTCTTGCTTGATATCAGAGCCAGAGCGTAGCAGCAACAGCAGACAACTGGCGTACAGGTGCGTGACTACGGTGGCGAGTCCCCATACATGCTAGTAAAGGGGAAATGCTGTTGGATTTTTCCCGGCAGCATTGACCCGCCTGGTGACGGCGTCAGATGTTTTCCCACGGCCAGTGGGTGAGGGGAAATGCTGCCGGATTTTTTCCGACAGCACTGACCCCCACGGGTGACACAAGGAGGTGAGCGGCAGGCCGCGTCAAACACCTACTGGCGATGACACACGTGGCGATGTCATTTAGGAGCAGCTCGCAGCAGCAACAACAACAGTAGTAGCGAGCAACAACAGCAGCCAGATGTAGCAGCCAACAATAACCGGCAGCAGCCAGCACCAGGCAGCAGCAGCAGCTGCAGCAGCGGCCAGTATTAGCAGCTGCTGCAATTGCTTGGAGCCCGCTGCTCACAACAAACAGCGAGCTCGTTGCTCATAGTGAGCAGCGAGCAGCGAGCTTGTTGCTCGCAGCTTGGTGCTCATAGCGAGCAGTGAGCTTGGTGTGACAAACGAAAGAAAAGAAAAGAAAAAAAGGAAAAGAAAAAGGGGGAACACAAAAAAAATCCCCCACCCATGAGTGGCCCTACAGTGGCTGCAGCCATCACCAGAGCCGGTGCAATAGCCACAACAGTCGCAGCAGTATGCAGCAGCTTAGTGGCAGCGGCAGCAGTAGCTCATCTTGCAACAATAGCCATAGGAGCAGCAACAGTAGTATCAGCAGTAACTACAGCAATAGTAGTAGCCGTTGCTACAAGAGCTTTAGCATTAGTAGCAGCAGCAATAACAGTAGCCGTAGCAGCATCAAATATAATAGTAACAGTAGCCGTTGCTGCAACAACAACCGCAAGAGCAACAGCAACTGCTGTAAAAACAGATCGGTAGTAGTTGTAGCTGCAGCAACTTCATCTACTACCCTATAATTGACACAGCAGCGACTCCAGCAATAGCCGCTAGTGACGTCAGCAGTTCTCAATTGACATCACTACTCACATCACTACTTACATCATCAACAAAAAACTCTGCATCAACAACCCTACGGATAACATAGTACGAATTGCTGATGTCAGCCATCCTAGGGTGACGTCAGTGCTGACATCACTACTCACATCAGCAGCAAACAAACAAAACAAAGAAATGAGGAACAAGGAGGGGCAACAAAACTCACCATGGGTAACAGCCCCAATGGGGAGGGGTCCTCCTCTATTGGGGGACCCTCAGTCCCCCTTTCTTGCAATGGCTACAGCAGCTATAGCAGATGTAGCAACAGTAGCAACAGCAGCATTATAGCAGCAGTAGCATCAGCAGCAGCAATAGTAGTAGCAGTAGTAGCAGCAGCAGCAGTAGTAGGAACAACAGCAGCAGTAGAAGCAACAATAACAATAGTAGTTGTAGTAGTAGCAGCTACAACAACAATCCACATGCTTCATTGCCAATGCCTCTGACCCCGTGGCCGCCATTCAGAAACAACTTACTGCACTGATGCAGAAATTTGCAGCACTGCAGCTGCTGGCATCACAGACTCAAACCAGTGCCCTACCGCCTTTCCTTCCTCCTAGGCATGGCAGCCCCACTGTGTTTGCTACCACGCATTACCTGCCACAAGAGCAGACCCAACGCTAGGGGCGAACGGGGACTTCAGTCCTTGGCCCCACTCTGGATGCTGGCTGCAGGGCAAAGGACTTTGAGACCCCGCCCCCGTCGCTTCAGGCTTACAAGCAGTTCCGAAGTTGGGAGCTCAGCTCCCGCATTTGGACACATGGTGAGGGCTTTTGGGGATAGCACACTCTTCCGTACGACGCCACCCAAGACTACCAGATATATGATGCTAGTCTTGACGTACGCGCCCAGGTCCCAGCCACTCCTTGAGCATCATGCCTTGCCACTAAGCCCTTCCTTGGTTACTTCACCGCTTACGAGACTCTAGACCCTACAGCCGCCTGGCACGCCCTCACCCATCCCCTTTGTCATCTGGCCTAAGGCAAACGGACTAGAAAACAGGGTCGACACAATAGCACCTGTTGTCCCCTCCTAGCATTTTAGCTAGGAGAAGATATCACCCTCAAGATCACGGTTCCACACTGAGCGGCTCCAAGGCAATCACTTGCTAGCAACTATGTCCACTTTACACTTTGTCACTTTGGCGCGAGGTGCTAGTCAAAGATTTAATCCTCGGGCTTAGACCAACCAGTGTCTTCTTTATACTGTTGCTTAGTTGGACAACTCTGTGAGGAGCATTTAAGGTTAGATTGTGTTATTAGAATGAAGAACGAGCTTGGTACATATAGTCGTAGGCCTTGCATCTAAGGTGTGTGTGGGTAGTGGCACTTTTTGGGAATGGCCACTCCACACCACCTCACCAGCTTGCCAATTGGCGCATCGACTGACCACCAAGTGGCACATCCTCTTCATACATGGAGATATGTCTACGAAACTTCCCCTATGCATGAAGGTAAAAGAACCTTCCTGCGCACATCAAGGCTCGATCGCTGGACCTGTTTTCCCTAATTCCAACGTGCTATTTAGTGGGCTACACGACTGGTGTCTCGCTTGGACCTGCACCATGAACAAGGCTTTGGGGACGTACTCCAAGGGAGCAATGCTTGCCTAACCTGTCTGTGAATCCATAGCAGTGGCCATGGGGCGCAAAAGAACAACAATCTCTCCCTTGCACCTCAGGCCACCTACTGTGGTAACTTTCTTCTGCACGAACCTTTAGCTCTGTGTTGTGTTTCTGCACGTCAGCTGTCTTGGTCTTTAGTTCTCATGTTTCTGCACGTCTGCATCTACCATGCCAACTCCTCAAGCACCTGCAACGTGCAAGTTGTTGTCTAGCGGCTTTTTCTAGAAGTCAGCAAGCATTTTCTTGGTTGCGACGTGCTCCAGTTCTACAACACCCTTGGCGACAAGGTCACGTGAGTAGTGGTACCGAATGTTTTGGCCCAGGGTTGGCCACAAACCTGCTCACCTGGGCCACCGCACAAGCGATGCCAGGTCGCGTCCCCACTATCATATACATGAGGCTCCCAACGGTGGACTGGTACAGAATATATTGCATCTCCCGCCTGTCTTCCTCGTTGCTTGGTGACATGGAGGAGGAGAGTTTACAGTCGGAGGGCATGGGGGTGCTAAAGGGCTTGCAACCCTCCATGTTGTAGCGCTTCAAGAGGTCCATGATGTACTTGGTCTGGTTGAGCTTGATGGTGCCTGCTTTGCGGTTACGGTGAACGGCAATCCCGAGGTAGTACTCAAGGGGACCCATGTCTTTCATCTTGAACTTGCTCCTCAGCTGGTTCTTGAGGTCCGCAAGGGCCTCATTAGTGGAAGAGCACATGATCAATTCATCGACATATGTGCCACAAGCAGCAAGCCACGCTCATCCTCTCGCACATAGATACTAGAGTCGTTCTTACAGTGCGCGAAGGAGAGCTCAGCCATGTAGCTGTCCATTTCCTTGTCCCAGATTCTGGGGGCCTGTTTCAGGCTGTACAACACCTTCACCAACTTGCACAATTTACCCTCAGGTGCTTGGACACTTTCTGGTACCTCCATTAGCTGTCTTCACATCCATCTGGTGGATCTCAAGGTCTTTGGTGGCAGCGACGACCAGCAGGGACCTGATGGAGGCAAGCATGACGAACGGTGCAAAGGTCTTGTTTTACTCAGACCCTGCATGCTGAGAAAATCCCTTCGCCATGATCCCTGCCTTATACTTGTCGATGCTATCATCTTGCTTCCGTTTCAGCCTGAGCACCCACTTTGAGCCCACCACGTGAGCGTTAGCGGGTCTGTCCACCACCACCCATGTGCCTTTTTCTTTGATGGACGCGAGCTCGCTGTCCACCACCTCCACCTTCCACTTGCCTACATCGGGCCTTGCCAGTGCCTCAGCCACGGTGAGTGGCTCTCCCCGAGCCAAACAGGACCAGCTCAGTCCAGTCCAGCTTCCGGTGTCAGCGTCGTACTTTGGAGTCTGCTTTCTCTGCCGTGTGCTGCGACGCTGCATTGCTGGTGGATCTTTGCTTTGCTATTGCTCTTGTGCTGCTGGCTACCCTGAAGTTAAGTTGTCCTCTTGTGAAGAGCCATTGGCCTCTGAGCTGGTTTCAGAGGCCTCGGACGTCTCCGACTCTGTGTCGGAGCTCGTCGCTCCGTCAGCCTGCGTAACCGCTCTCCCAGCCACACTACTCTTCTTCACGGCTTGCCGCACTGGCACCACTTGCCAGTTTTTGGGAGCTTGATGTCCTGAATCCAGCAGCACCAACCACTCTCCCTGTTTTGGAGCTTGCGTGAGATCAAGCATATCTTCCTTGCCTGATTTCCTCTCGTCAAAAGGTACGTCCCGGTAAGTGATGAGTCTTCTTCCTGCCAGGTCCCACAAGCGGTAGGTCTTGTGGGCCGTCTCATAGCCCACCATAGCGCACTTTTGCGCTCTTGCATCTAGCTTCCTGGCACCCTCACCTGCGTGGACCTTTGCCCATGCGGTGCAGCCGAAGACTTTCAGGTGTGATGCGTCAGGCTTCTTCCCTGACCACACTTCTTGTGGCATCATCTATTGCTTGCCCTTTTTCTTTCCCTGCCTGCCCAGAGCAGTCGCAGGATTAAAGTTGACGAGATAGCATGTCGTTCTTGCCACTTCCGCCCAGAACCACGGTGGAAGTTTTGCATCAAAGAGCATGCTACGCACCATGCTGAGGATAGTCTGATTCATCCGTTCGGCCACACCATTGCTTTCCGGCATGTAGGGCGTTGTGGGCTGTTGGTTGATCCAATGTTGCCACAACCAGCCCTTGCATGCGTCATACTCTCCGCCGTTGTCGCTTCGTATTGCTTTGACTTTCTTTCGAGTCTGCCGCTCCACCATGGTGACAAACTCTTGCAACATTTCTCTGACCTCTCCCTTGTTTTTGAGGAAGAAGATCCACACCTTGTGGCTGTGGTTGTCGATGAACGTCAGAAAATACTTGCTACCACCGTTTGACGCCGTGCAAAAGGGTGCGCACAGGACAATGTGAATCAGGTCAAGGGCTGATTCTGCGTGGCAACCATTGCGCTCAAAGCGTGTTTGCTTGGTCTTGCCTTGGAGGCAAGGTTCACACAGGCTGCCACACCCTGTTGGAATGATGCTCCTCACCATGGCAGGAGTGACTCCAAAAAGGAACACCAAAAAGACAAGCCTTATTGGCTTAGTGGTTAATGGTATCCACCTCTAGAGGCAGGGGCCCGAGTTCAAGTCTCACAAGATGAAATTCTGCCCTGCCTCAAGGGAGGTGGAAAGAAGATGCTCGGAAGCTAGCTCAACCTCTAGAATTCCTCTTTAAGTTTCTAGAAGGCCAGGTGATGGTCCAGGAAGGTGGCACACCTTCTAGAAGGGGTGACTTGTCCTACAAGGCATCTAGAGGTGTTTTGGTCTTCTGGACACCTTCCCTCCTACTAGATGCAAGCTGAGGAATCTAGGAAGGGGCAGAAGCTTCTAGAGGAGGGAAGGGATGCCTTCCTAGGTGGGAAAAGGACAGCCTACCAAGGAGCACTCTAGAAGCCATAGAATCTGCTAGGAAGCTCCAAATCTGGCATGCTTTGGTGTTCTGGAAAGCTTAGATCAGTGGCTATAAAATGCCACTGCTTGTGAGCCTTGATCAAGTTTTNTTCTAGAAGGCCAGGTGAGGGTCCAGGAAGGTGGCACACCTTCTAGAAGGGGTGACTTGTCCTACAAGGCATCTAGAGGTGTCTTGGTCTTCTGGACACCTTCCCTCCTACTAGAAGCAAGCTGAGGAATCTAGGAAGGGGCAGAAGCTTCTAGAGGAGGGAAGGGATGCCTTCCTAGGTGGGAAAAGGACAGCCTACCAAGGAGCACTCTAGAAGCCATAGAATCTGCTAGGAAGCTCCAAATCTGGCATGCTTTGGTGTTCTGGAAAGCTTAGATCAGTGGCTATAAAATGCCACTGCTTGTGAGCCTTGATCAAGTTTTAATTCCCATCCAATTGAGGCCAAAACTATTGCCTCACTCTCTGACCAGATTTTGCCATCCTTGGAACTAGTTGCCTCCACAGTTTCAGTCTCTCCAAAAACAGTTGGTGGTGTGAAACAGCCACTGCTAGGGACCCTCCAGGGTACACACTCACCCTCACGCCAACAAAGGGTTATGGGCCCACGCCTCTAAGGGGTTCAAAGCCAGCTTGATTTCACGCTCCCAACAGCAAGACATAGCAACGAGCGAGCAAGACAGCAACCGCGCTGCCCTTAAGTTTGATGGGATAGGCTTTGCCTTGTGGAGGTGGCAGTTTGAGGTCTTCCTCGACGACAAGGGACTGCTTGAGCTCGTAAAAGGTGATGAGACTGCTCCACCAGAGACTGCAACGGCTGAGGTGAAGGAGGCATACAGGAAGCGCAACAAAAAGGCATTGGCACTCCTTGTGTCCGCGTTATGCCCACCACAACTTGGGCACATCCAAGGATGCACCCTGGCCGCGGACGCATGGCCAAAACTCTGCTCCATCTACCTGTCAAGCAACCTTTCCAATCAGCTCTTCATCTTCAAACGACTCGTCACCCTCCGAGCCAACGAAGGCGACAACATCATGGAGATCATGCAGCAGACTGAGTCCCTCGCAGCGGAGTGCTTGGCCACAGGTTGGGAGGTCAACTCTCAGTTGCAAGTTATGATCCTCCTTCTGGCCTTGCCGGACAGTTGGAGTCCCATGATCACAGTCCTTGGTGGCTGGCCTTCCGACGAGCTAAAGTACCCGGAGGTTGCTGAGTACGTGCGCAATGAGTGGATGCGTCGTGGCGGTCGAGAGAATGCAGCGGCATCAAGTTCAGCTTACACGGTTCATCCTCAAAGTGGAGGCCGAGGCGACAAGTGGAAGGGTGCCAAACAGGGCACTAAGAAGGATGACAAGAAGGGGGAGTGCTTCAACTGTGGCAAGGAGGGCCAGTACGCGCGCAACTGTCCCAAGAAGAAAACAGATCGGTCGCAGCGGGGCGGAAAGAAAGATGAGCACGCCCTTATGGCGTACAACTCCACTAACTTGAAGGACCCGGGAGTTGCGGTCATCGACTCCGGATCAGGCCGCCACACGCAATGCAACAGGGCGGCATTTGTCACTTACGGCACCTTGGAGAGACGCATGACGGTGGCCAATGGAAAAACAGAGGTGGCCGCCGGTGAGGGTAACGTCCGCATTGAGTCAATTGTGGATGGAAAACCTGTCACGAGCACAATCTACGATGTGCTGCATATGCCTTACTTTGGGGCAAACCGGCTCTCCGTCAGCCGCCTTACCGACAAGGGACTTGAGGTGCTCTTCACAAAGAAGGAGGCCGTCATCCTCAAAGAGGGCAAAGGTGAGGTGATTGCGCGTGCCAAGAGGGAGGACGACTTGTACCTGCTACGCGCAAAGATCCTCAGCAGCCGTGTGGGGTCCAACGCCGCCAACCTTGCAACAAAGGATGGAGGAGACCTGGACCTATGGCACCGCCGACTCTGCCACATTTCTCCATCAACAGTGAAGGAGATGGCTAAGAGGGAAGTGGTGCGGGGTCTCCAAATCAGCGGCCTTGATGGAACCAAGGAGAGCGTGTGTGAGCCATGCATCATTGGCAAATCAACTCGGCAGCTGTTTGTCGCCAAGGGGACGCGTGCATCGGCAAAACTGGCCGTGGTACACACAGATGTGTGTGGACCGCTTGAGAGCTCCATCGGCAGAGCTCGCTTCTTCCTCACCTTCATCGATGACCACAGCCGGAAACTCTACCTCTACCCAATGAAGCGAAAGAGTGAGGTCCTTGCGTGCATGCAAGAGTTTGTGGCTGATGTAGAGCGGCAAACAGAGTTGAAGGTGAAGGCGTTCCGGAGTGACAACGGCGGTGAATATGCGGGGTGCCTTGGGTGGATGAAGAGCAAGGGGATTGAGTGGCAGAAAACAACTCCACACTCCCCACAACAGAATGGCATCGCAGAGAGAGCAAATCGCACAATCCTTAACATGGTGCGATCCATGTTGAGCGACGCCGGCCTTACACAACGGTATTGGGCGGAGGCGGCAAGGATAGCTGCGTACATCATGAATCTCATGCGGACCAAGCCGCTGAAGGACAAGGAGAGCAATGCGTGGAAGACGCCTCAAGAAGTGTGGAGCGGGAGGAAGCCGGCAGTGGGTCACCTCCGCACGTTTGGTTGTGTTGCACATGCAATGGTACAGGAACGTGAGGGACGGAGCAAGCTGGACCCGCATACCCGCTGGTGTATATTCCTTGGATATGAGAGCGGAAGCAAGGCGTATCGGCTCTTTGACCCAAGGAGGCAGCAGATTGTGCGGAGTCGCGACGTCACGTTCGACGAGAAAAGTCGTTGGACAGACAAGGAGGAAGGTCTCTCCAAGAGGGGGGAGTGGATGCCACTCCTTGAGGGGGAGACGCCGGAGGACGTGAATGAGGGTGACGTCCTCGCAGCAGCACCAGCCGGAGAGGATCGTCCGAGGGATGGGCAACCGGCAGAATTTGTTCTGGCGAGTTCAAATGAAGAATCTGAAGCACCGGAGATGGACGTGGAGGCGGGGAGTCGACCGATGTCTCCAAGGTCTCCAAGAGAGGGGGAGCAGGCGCTTGGAGAGAATGGCGCCGAAAGGGGACAGCAACAACAACAACCGCCTTAAGAGCCCTGCACGAGCAGCCGTGTGTGAAGAAGGACAAAACGATATGATGCCGACAAAGGCATTCGGACTCGATTCGCGCAAGAGGAGCCCCAAGGAGGCACTGCACAAGAAGGATGGGGCTGAGTGGGAGGGAGCAATAAAATGTAAGCTCGCCTCCCATGAGAAGAAAGTCTCCTCAGTTTTAGGTTGAGCATGGACGACTGCCATGGGTGATGCGCAAGGGGGAGATTGTTGGAATGATGCTCCTCACCATGGCAGGAGTGACTCCAAAAAGGAACACCAAAAAGACAAGCCTTAGTGGCTTAGTGGTTAATGGTATCCACCTCTAGAGGCAGGGGCCCGGGTTCAAGTCCCACAAGATGAAATTCTGCCCTGCCTCAAGGGAGGTGGAAAATAGATGTTCGGAAGCTAGCTCAACCTCTAGAATTCCTCTTTAATTTTCTAGAAGGCCAGGTGATGGTCCAGGAAGGTGGCACACCTTCTAGAAGGGGTGACTTGTCCTACAAGGCATCTAGAGGTGTCTTGGTCTTCTGGACACCTTCCCTCCTACTAGAAGCAAGCTGAGGAATCTAGGAAGGGGCAGAAGCTTCTAGAGGAGGGAAGGGATGCCTTCCTAGGTGGGAAAAGGACAGCCTACCAAGGAGCACTCTAGAAGCCATAGAATCTGCTAGGAAGCTCCAAATCTGGCATGCTTTGGTGTTCTGGAAAGCTTAGATCAGTGGCTATAAAATGCCACTGCTTGTGAGCCTCGATCAAGTTTTAATTCCCATCCAATTGAGGCCAAAACTATTGCCTCACTCTCTGACCAGATTTTGCCATCCTTGGAACTAGTTGCCTCCACAGTTTCAGTCTCTCCAAAAACAGTTGGTGGTGTGAAACAGCCACTGCTAGGGACCCTCCAGGGTACACACTCACCCTCAGGCCAACACACCGAATCGCATTGCTCTTGCACCCATCCATGTTGCAGACCACCTGTTGTTGCTGGATGACTGGGAGCGTGCTTTTTGCAACGTGCCCAAAGAGTCTATGCCAAAGATCAGCGTCTTTGTCCTTTGCAGCAGAGGATTGTTTTTGAGTTTCCATTGGTGTGCTCTCTTACGTTGGTGCCGAGACCATTGCCTCCACCACACCCGCATGACCCTCATCTTCCAAGCTCTTTGTTGCGTTGTCTGCAAGACGTAGAGACCGTCAACCCGTGGAACCTGTGCCACGGGATCTTTGTTGACGTAGAGGACCTTGATGTCCTTGTTCCTGGCGATGATTGCCTTCTTCTACGTGAACACCACCGTCATGTCTTTGTCCCTGATTTTTGACACGGACACGAGGTTTGCCGCAAAGGAGGGCAAGCAGACTACGTCACGCAGCTGCAAATCCTTCTCAGCACCATTAAGATTGTTTCTCACCAGCTTGTCTCCAACACCATTTGCGTTCTCAATGCTGCCGTTTGCACATCTGAACCACTGATCAGTGGGGGCGATGGAGATGAATCCAGCCTTGTCCTTGCTAGAGAGGTGATCAGTGCCGGAGTCAAGCCCAAAGGCTTTTGGCCTGAGCAGCGCCGCGCCCTTTGTTGGAGGCGTGCTTTGCGCCATCATGTTGGTGGCTTCTTTGCCACCTTTTTTTTCTTCCTTTGTTCCCACCACTTACTCCGACTTCCTTCTTTGGCGACCTGTACTCTCTTGTCCAGTGCCCAGGTTTGCCAGAGTTGTGACAGTTGCGCTGTTGCTTGGGAGCCTTGCCACCATTGTTGCCCCCGCTGCCAGCGCTTCCGCTGCCGCCTTTCTGACCAGAGGTTGACCCGTTGCTCCCGCAGCCACCGTAGCGTGTAACATAGGCTGAGAAGTTATCCTCACTTCTGCTGCGGCGCATGGCCTCGTTTTGCACGTACTCAAACACTCCAGTGTACGTCAGGCCGTCCTCCTTCCGGCTCCCCATGACGGTGATCATTGGGCTCCAGCTCTCTGGTAGTGCCATGAGGAGGATCATGGCCTGCATGTTTTCGTTAAGGTCCCAGTTCATCTGGCGAGCCTTGCTAAGGAGTCCCTCAAACTCTTGTAGGAAATTGGGGATTGATTCCCCCTCCTTTACCCGCATGCTGATCAGTCGTTGTAGGATGAATAGTTTGTTTGTGAGGGAGGTGGATTGGTGCACACGCTTGAGCTTGGCATAAACATTCGAAGCTAGTGTGAACCTCGCAATGACACGAACATATTTCATGGCCACCGCGTTGCTGAGGAGTGACATGACAATATCATTTCTTTCAGTCCATGTCACATGCTCCGGTGAGCCCTCCATGGGATCCTGCTCCTCTCCTTTCAGAAGCTCGATGAATCCCCGCACTTTCATTGCCATTTCAAACTGTCATCTCCGGTGTGGGAAGTCATTCCCCTCGAAGACAGGGATACCTCCCAAAGATCCAAGACCTTGAGGTAGTATGGTGGCAATCACGGTTGTTCCTGTGGTCTGCCCTGTGGTATCCACTGTTGAATTTGAGGACTGCCCTGCGACAACCTCTGTTGCGTTTGAGGACTGCCCTGCGGCAGCCCCCACTGCTCCTAATGGGCCAGCAATTTTAGCTGCCCTTTTCTGAAAACCGCGTCTCTGCTACTTCAAGGCGGATGTAGGCTGATGTTAGCTGATGTCTGCTACTCATTTTGAGGTGTAGTTCCATTGCTTACCCCTCCAGTCGATGTTAACATGCAAATAGAGAAGACACATCACACTAGCACACCCAGGGTCTTGCCTCCAAGGGCAGAGCTTGTCCTGGTTGGAACCAAAGGGTCGTGCCTCCAAAGGCAGAGCTGATCCTTGGTCCCTGTGTGTTAGGTGCCAGTTGAGCCATTGGGGCTGATGAAGCAGATGGAGCAGATGGAGCTGATGGAGATGACGTGCACACCTGGAGAGAGCATACCACAGTTGAGCAAAGAGTGCCTTACTACTGGTCAGTGTGGGCTCATAACCCTTTGTCAACCAGCCTGAGGCAAACGGGCTAGAAAACAGGGCCGACATAGTAGCACCTGCTGTCTGCTCCTAGCATTTGAGCTAAGAGAAGATATCACCCTTAGGATCACGGTTCCACACTAAGCAGCTCCTAGGAAGTTACTTGTTAGCAACCGTGTCCCCTTAACACTTGGTCACTTTTGCGCAAGGTGCTAGTCAAAGACTAACTCCTTGGGCTTAGACCAACCATTTTCTTCTTTATACTATTCCTTAGTTGGACAACTCTGTGAGGAGCATCTAGGCCAGATTGTGTTAGTATAATGAAGAATGAGCCTGGTATATTTAGCCGTAGGCCTGGCATCTAAGGTGTGTGTGGGTAGTGGCACTTTTTGGGAATGGCCACTCCACGCCACCTCACCAGCTTGCCAATTGGCGCATCGACTGACCACCAAGTGGCACATCCACTTCATACATGGAGAAAATGTCTAGGAAACTTCCCCTATGTAGGAAGATAGAAAAACCTTCCTGCGCACATCAAGGCTCGATCGCTGGACCTGTTATCCCTAAGTCCAACGTTCTATTCAGTGTGCTACCCGACTAGTGTCTCGCTTGGACCTGCACCACGGACAAGGCTCCGAGGACTTACTCCAAGGGAGCAGTACCTGCGCAACCTGTCCATGAATCCATAGCAGTGGCCATGGGACATAAAAGAACATCACCCATTGCCTGTCCAGCGAGGCTAAGACCATCCGTGTGCTTCAGGAGTTCAACTCCCTGCACATGGGGGAGACCAAGTTAGTTGCCTCTTACTAGAAGCGGGCTGAGGACATCCTTCGTCGCCTAGGTACCTCTCCTCCACCCCCTCTGGCGGCACTCTTGACCATCAAGCGGGATGCCACCAACACGTACGTCGATGTCTTTGTCCACAACACCCAAGACATCCTCTCCACCATGGCGGCCCAGGGCACCCTCATGCTCTGGGTGTCCGAGCTCTTTCTCAGGATTTAGGAAGCAAGTATGGAGTTTCGCATTCAGTGCACAGAGGCCCTTGCCTCCCCTTTCGTTGCCTCCGTGGCCATCGCTTCCCCCGCAGCAGCTACATCTACCAGCTCCTTGTCGTCAGCCAAGAAGAAGCACAAGGGCAAGAAGAGCAAGGGCCCGCAGCAGTAACAACAGCCAGCCGGGTCTAGTGCTGGTGGCTCAATCTGCCATACCTATGGCCAGCCAGGACACGGGTGGTACACGTGCCGGCTACGGACGGACGAGGCGCGCGTCATCACCACCATGTGTCACCAGCGTGAGTGCCGTCTCGCCTCTGCCACCGTAGCTGTCGTCGGCCCTGATGCCTCCACCCCATCTAGGAGCTCCACTCCTTCGACAGCCATACCGGTCCCACCGTTGCCAGCCCCGTAGCAACATCATCCATAGCCGTCGGTGCCTCCATTTCCATGTCTAGTGCAGTCCTATCCGGGCTTTGGCGCTATTACTCTGCACTCAGTCTACACTCGAAGACCATCCATGCCTGAGCGTCAGTTGGAGAAAATCATCGCACTCCAGCTCGGCCTGCCTTGTCCTCCCTCCCAGGAAAGTGCGAGCTGTGTCACCTCCTGCCCGTCTGCCTTGCCTCGCATGATTGAGACTGAGCTGCGGTTGTGTCCTGGTTCCCCATCCGCCTCGTCGTCTCCCGCGTCTCTTCTACCCCTCACTATGACAACGTCGTGTGGCTTAATGACTGGCACTCTCCGTTCGCGCCGCTGTCTGCCACATCTGCGTCTCTTGCTAGCTCCCATGTGACTATTAGTGATTTGGAGATTCCGGTCTAGGACCTTATCGAGACCTGAATCATCGACTCTGGGGCCATGTATCACATGACCACCTCTCGTGAGGCCTTCTGTGTGCTTGGTCCTATTGGCGATGTGTCTGGTGGCCGGACACGATCTGGACAGGTGTTACTTGTCCGCAACGTCAACGGCGTTTGTTTCTGTGGTCCTTCCAGAGATGTCTTCGTGACCGATGTCCTCTTTGTCCCGGGTCTTGAGCTCGTCGATGTCCCTCCCATTGCGGGGGGGAGTGGTGAGTCCATCCTCTGTCCTACCACCTCCGAGCCGCACATCACAGGGCCCCTCTCGGCCGACAGCCCCAGTCGCGTCTGCTGGCCCCCTCCGGGTCAGCAAGCCCACTCACTTCCGCTGGCCCCTCCAGGCCAACAGCCTCAGTCCCGTCCGCTGGCCCCTCCGGGCCAGCATCCCCAGTCGCGCCCGCTTGCCCCTACAGGCCAGTAGCCCCAGTCGCATCCGCTGGCCCCTCAGGGTCGGCAGCCTCAGTCGCGTCCAATGGCCCCTCCGTGTTGGCAGTTCCATCCGTGCTTGCTGGTCCCTCCAGGCCGGCAGACCCGTCCGCATCCACTGGTCCCTCAGGGCCGGCAACTCGAATCGCGTCCGCTGGTGCCTCCGGGCCGGCAGCTCCAGTCGCCTCCGTTGGTCCCTCCAGGTCGGCAGTTCCAGTCGCGTCCGCTATTCCCTCCGGGCCAGCAGCCCCTTTTGAGTTTGCTAGCCCCTCTGCGCAGGTAGCCCCGTCCGCATCTGCTGGTCATTCCGGGCCAACAGACCTGTCCGCGTCAGCTGGTCCCTCCATGCTAGCAGCCCCGTCCGCCTCTGCTAGCACCTGGGACACAATGCCATCTCCTGCCCTACCACGCTACATGCGTGGCCCAGACAGCAGCCTCCAACCCAGGCCGTCAGTGAGTGCCCAGACCGCCACACTACGCACATTGGCGCCTCGGCCCCCCGTCGCCCCACATTCCTCTTCCACTCCTACGATAGTGAGTGGGGACCCTGGTACCAAGGCCCTCCGCCTAACCACTTTGGCCATCATTTTAGACCTTCACACAGACTCCGTACTGGGCTACGTCATGCTCCATCACGAGCATCCACATGCCGTCACGATTGCACTCACGTACATCCCACCTGGAACTTGCGATGCACACGTCCTTGGAGTGCACTCCACGACACTCCTGGAGGACCCATCCACCCAATGTGAGACCTTGTCGATCTCCCTCAAGGTTGGAAGGCTCTTTTTGCCAAATGAGTCTTCCGACGCAAATGGAAGCCGGACGGGTCCTTGGACAAGTACAAGGCTGGCCTCACAGCCAAGGGTTTTGTTCAGGTTCTTGTGGTTGATTACGACCAGATCTTTACCCCAGTTGGCCGATTCTCCACTACTGGGGCGCTCTTTAGCTTGTCTACCCAACACGGGTGGGACCTTTATCAATTGGATGTGAGCAAATTTTTCCTCCATGGCTCTCTTGAGGGTGAAGAGCTCTACATGGTACAGCCTCCAGGCTTCAACGACGGCACTAGGAAGGTCTGGCAGTTGCGGAAGGCCCTTTATGACTTGAAGCAGTCGCCACGGTATTGGAACCAGGAGATTAGTCGCACGCTCCTCCGCGGTGGCCTCCTGCGTAGCACTACTAACCTTGCATTGTTCATCATCCCAGAAGGCCAAACCTTCGTTGCTGTCTTAGTCTACGTCAACGATCTCCTCATTGCGTTTCCAGACATGGCTGCCATCCACAACGTTAAGCACCTGCTACACATCGCTTACGAGATAAATGATCTTGGGTCTGCTCGAGTCTTCATAGGCATGGAGCTTGAGCATGATCGCTCCCAGGGCATCCTGCACATCCACCAGGCTCTGTATGAATAGAATCTATCCACTCACTTCACCGAGGACCTGCCTCTTGTGTCGAGCGCATCCTCACCTATGTCATCCGATGGCCAGATGAAGCTGAAGAACTCTGATCCAGCTGTTGTGGGGCAGCCAATTGATGTGACCACGTATTTGCGAGTCATCTGGTCACTGATGTTCCTACCGACAACGAGGCACCCAGACATCGCGTTCGTCGTCAACCTCTTGGCTCAATTGTCTCAGGAGCCGCATCACCTCCACTTTTAGGCCGCGACCCTAGTATTGTGCTATGTCGTCTCGACTCCACGGTGAGGTCTAATGTTCCAGCGACAGCCATTTGTTGCCACGGTGAGCTACACCGATAGTGACTGGGCCTGCAGTCCAGATAGTAAGAGCCGCACAGGCTGGATCTTTTTGATTGGCAGCACGGCTGTGTCCTTGCGCAGTGGCAAACAAGAGTGCATTGCACGCAGCACTGTTGAGGTTGGGTATGTAGCCCTTGGCTCAGGCGCACGTGAGAGTGAGTGGTTGCATCGTCTGTTGTCCGAGTTGCGTCAAACCTTCACATCCATCACGTTGCATTGTCAATGAGAGTGTCATGGCCATCTTCGACAGTGACGGCGTGCATCACACACGCACAAAGCACATCAATGTTGAGTATCACTATATGCGTTGTTATTTCATGATGGCAACGTCAGCATTGTGTGGGTTGACACTATACGACAGCTGGCTGACTTCTCGACCAAGGCGCTAAGGCCCGACTCGTTCAAGAAGGCTGTGAGTTCGGCCGGCTTGCGTCCGTGAGTTGCACTCTTTGTCCTGACTTGTGTCTTTGTGTGTCTTGGGGGAGTCTGTATGTTGAATGTGTCGCTTCCCGCCCATGTCCACTATGCCTCTGAGTCATGGGGGAGTGTTGGTTTCTTCACATCTCTCATTGTGCTCTATTGTGTCCTCCAGGCTTGTGTACATCGGTGTGCAGATGACTGACGACGAGACTCGACGCTGTTGGAGTGTCGTCCGGTGGAGCGGACGCACACTGAGGCCTACACGTAGTTCGCTGGAGCCTCCTACATCCGGCGAAGTGCCCAGCTCCATCGGTAGGCCTCCTCAGCGAATGCCGCCAGCGGCATTCGCAAATGCTGTCTGCATGTGTCCAGCGCTGGATCTGACTGTACCATTGTGTCTGCAGCGTCATGCTCTGCTTAGGGTCCACGTTTCATATTAGTGTGGCACTATTGGCACCAGGGACTATTCTAGGCACTACCTAGGTTTGGGCAGCCATAGCTCATCCCTGCTATTTTTCTAGCTGTTTCCGATTGCGTTTGCAATCAGAAACAACTCACAATTGCGTTTGCAGCGTTGGTATCATGGTATGGTCCAGTTTTTAGGCAAAACGGACGTTTCCTAGGTTTTGGGCTTTGGGCCATCTGGCAAGGCCCACCGAGAAAACCCTGACTTCATGAGAATAGGTCTATTTTCTGATCGGCTTGTTAGCTGAGTAAAAAGCTCTACAGAGCTGGGAGGGGGGGGGCTAGAACTTGGAGGGGTCTCCTCGTGTTGCTTTTTCTTCATTCCTAATCAGTCACTTCGACTTTTCAACTGCTTTCTGGCCCTTACACAGTGCGTAGTTCTGAGTAACGAACCCAGAGCACTCAGACTTAGACTCTAGAGTGACAGGCTGAGGGGGCTGTAGACTAAGCAACAAGCGTGGAAGCGTGCACACTGCATCAACAATGCTACTGCCCCAACCTGTACTTAAGCACGGTGTCTAGCTTGGTGGATTCAAACCACCACTCCACTACATTTGGCGAAATACTATCAAATGCATCAAGAGCTAAGTGTTGTGATGTGAGCAGTCCCCATCTGTTTGTACAGCTTACTGTGACCACTCGATCGTGTCCATGCTCATGCATATCCTTGATGCAGACACAGCTGGCGCCAAAGCAGCGACGAGTGGTGGCTCCATCCACCAATAGCTGCTAGACAGCTGCCACAACGTCCTGAGTGCTCTGTGGGGTGCTTTCCGGTTCTTCTAGAGAAGCTAGAGTTTTCTCGGTGGAGTGGTTCTTGAGCCCAATTTGCATGTTTTGTATTTTCTGTCTACCGATCAATGCCGGACTTGTGCATGACCAGTCGTAGTGTCCGGCTCAAGATTCCGCATCTCTAGGTTTAAGCGGTGTTGCGTTTGGATGCTTGTGCGCAAAGTTAGGGCCAAAACCGTGGTTTTGGGCCGGTTTTAGGACAAACAGACACTGTTGCGTCCGGCACCCGCCGTGCGCCGTGGCAGCTATTTATACTGTGTACTTGTCAGTTTTCATTCTTTTGTGCACTACTAAGCTATTGGAGCTTATGAGACTTTGGGCGTCTCCCTTGCCTGAACCTTGTCATTTCTTGCACCTGTTTGCTTGCTAGTGCACCTGTTATCTGGACAGTGTTGCCACATCAGTAGGAGCAACGTTAGGAAGCTTCCTAGCAGTTTCTCATGGTATCAAAGCAATGAGACCGCTGTTGCTGAGCTACGCCGAGCTGGAAAACCTAATGCAGAAAGTTGGGGCAGTAGCGTTGTTGATGTAGCGTGTCGGAACCCATGCTCGATGCTTAGGTTGCCCCCTTAGTGTGTTGCACCAGAGTGTGCGAGTTCTCGTGTTGAAACTCAAAAATGTGTGCGCTAGAGTTAGCGCCAGACAACAGCTAAAAACTATAAATGACTAATTAGGAAGTGAGAACTAGCAACAATGGGAGACCCCTCCAAGATGTAGCCCCCCCCAGCTTTTTAGAGCTTGTTACTTAGTTTTCTGGCCAATCACAAAAGATAACCTATTTTCTGGTAGGCAGGGTTTTCTCGGTGAGCCGAGCCAGACGTCCGACATCCCAAAACCCGGGTGTCATCCGTTTTCCCTAAAAACTGGATCATACCATAATACCAACGCTGCAAACGCAATCGTGCGGTCTAAATCAGCTAGAAAAATAGCACTGAGGAGTTATGGCTGCCTAAAGCCAGGTAGTGTCTACGCTAGTCCTGGTACCAATACTGCCCGAAAATCATCAAACTTGGATCCTAGGCATAACATGTCACTGCAGATGCAACAATGTAGTCGCACCCAGCACTGGACGTGTGCAAACAGCATGTGCAGTGAAAGTGACTGCCCATGGCACGACTGCCAAGGAGGTCTGCCGATGGAGCTAACGACGCCAACTAAAGGTGGGAGAAGGCTCCAAGAGAATGCTTGTGTCCTTTGCGTGCGTCGGCTCCACTAGACGACACTCCAACAGCGCCACGTCTTGCCATCAGGTGTATGCACACTCATGTACACAAGCCGGGAGGCCACAACAAAGTACGATGGGAGATGCGTGAAAACCAATACTCCCCCATGACTCACAGGCGTAGTGCACATAGGCGGGTAGAGAGCACAGAAATCATGCCGGCAGGGGTAGAGAGAGAGAGAGAGAGAGAGAGAGAGAGAGAGAGAGAGAGAGAGAGAGAGATAGATAGACAGAGAGAGAGATAGAGAGAGAAAGAGAGGGAGAGAGAGAGAGAGAGAGAGAGAGAGAGAGATAGATAGACAGAGAGAGAGATAGAGAGAGAAAGAGAGGGAGAGAGAGAGAGAGAGAGAGAGAGGACACCTCACAGACGCACACCAACTGTACTCACGGTCTTCTTGAATGAGTCATGCTTCAGTGCCTTGGTCAAGAAATCAGCCAACTGCCGTGCCGTCACAATCCACACAATGTTGATACTGCCGTCATGCAACGAACGCACATAGTGATACTTGACTTTGATGCATTTGGTGCGAGTGTGATGCAAGTTGTCATTGTCAGGAATAGCCATGGGACTCTTTTCATCACAATGCAATGTGCTGGACGGGACTGACTCGGATAACAGGCGATGCAACCACACGCTCTCACATGCGCCAGGACCAAGAGCCACATACTCAGCCTCAGTAGTGTTGCGTGCAATGCAGCCCTGCTTGCCACTGCGGTAGGACACAACCATGCACTCAACAAGAAAGATCCAGCCAGTACGGCTCATACCATCCAGGCTGCCGGCCCACTCACTATTGATGTAGCCGAGCACAACAACGGACGTCTATTGACGGATCATGAGGCCTTGCCGTAGGGTTGAGATGACATAGCAGAGTACTCAAAGCCTAGCCTCAAAACGGAGGTGACGTGGCTCCTGTGAGAATTGGGCTAGTAGGTTGATGGAAATCACAATGTCTGGATGCGTCGTCGTCGCCAGGAACATCACTGACCCGATGAGACGTAGATACGTGTTCACGTCTACTGGCTCCTCCACACCGGCTGGATCGGAACTCTTCAGCTTTGCTTGCCCATCGGATGACATGGTTGAGGATGCTCTTGGCACAAGGGGCAGGTCCTCAACAAAGGACCCTGACAAAGTCTGTGTCAGGATGAGATCCGCGTGGTGCGGTCCCGACGTTGATCTGATAGGCTCTATTGGTTCACGTCTACTGTATTGGGCGAATCTGAGACTGAGCGTGAGCTTTCTGGTCGCCTCACGCTATGTGAGTAGGAATTTAGAGACAGTCAGTTTGCGAAGGGAGTAACGTCGTTTTGCGTTATATTTTTGAACATGGACATGATCACAAAATTTATAGGGCTAGTCATGAGCTTTCCAACGCATCAAACTGCGCGTGATTCGGCCAAGCGTAGCCCAAGTTATGCTTGCAGAGGCGCAGGGTTCACCCACCATAGAAAACGCCCAACGCCTCCATGGTGCGCACACGCCGTGGCGCCTTCCTTCACGTGCGAAGTGCCTTTCCCAAGGCGCAGATCCTCTTGCACGTGGTGTAGGGGTCTCCTGCACTGTTTCCACGCACCCTACCCACTTTTGGGTCGAGTTTGGTGATGGGGTGTGACGAGGTTCGAAACCTGTCCGCGGACCTGCAGTCAGGATTTTGACCAAGTCCCCGAGTAAGAAAACACACTATTGAGTTTCGGACATTGAGCCATGATTTTGGCCAAGTACCCCAGTAACAACCCGCACGACTGGATCCGGTGCATGATCCACCTGATCAGGTGGATTATCCACCGGACGCTTCGGCAGACCTTCCGGGGCAATTTCTCCACATGGTATCTTTGTTACTCAATCTGGTCGATTATCCACCGGATTTCGAGTCGCAGCCGGCTCCCAGAGTTGCTGCGCACATCCCAACTTTGGAAGGCCATATCTCCCTCGATGCTTGTCCGATTCCGGCGAAACAACTTCCACCGGATTTAACAACTTGTCAACTTTTAGGGGCAATCATCCATTTTAGGATACAAGCAATTTTCAAGTCGTCAGATCTGTCGGAGCGGAGTTTCCATTTTCTGGCGGCTCGTCAGCGCCTCTTGGCGCCGCACTTGGGCATGCGGAGGGGCAATTTTTCAACAGTCTGAATGTAGGCGGCCTTATGGACGTGCAGGATACCCATGGAGCGATCATACTCAAGGTCCATGCCCAGAAAGACTCGAGCCAACCCGAGGCCCTTCATCGGGTAGGCGGCATGTAGCAGGTCCTTGACCCACTAGATGGCAGCTGCATCCGGTGACGCGATGAGCAGGTCGTCAACGTAGACCAGGAGAGAGACAAAGGTTTGGCCCTGCGAATTGATGAACAGTGCGGGGTCGGTAGTATTGCAAAGAAAGCCACCGCTCAGAAGCGTGCGACCGATCTCCAGATTCTGGCGGTGTGGTGACTGCTTTAGGCCATAGAGGGCCTTCTGCAGCTTCGAGACCTTGCCAAAGCCATTGCCAAAGCCTGCAGGCTGCACCATGTAGTGCTCCTTGCCTTCCATTGAGCCATGAAGGAAGGAGTTGCTCACATCCATCTGATGAAACTCCCACCCATGATGGGCAACCAAGCTGAACAACGCCCTGCTAGTGAAGAACCAACTGACCGGGGTGAAGAACTGGTCATAGTCGGTCCCAGGGACCAGAGCAAGCCCCTTGGCCATAAGATAGGCCTTGTACTTGTTCCGGGACCCGTCCAGCTTCCACTTGCGCCGGATGACCTACTTGGTGCCGATGACCTTTCCGCTTGGGGGGAAGGTCGACAAGCTCGTAAACCCAGTATTGGCAAATGGCAGTGAGCTCTATGGTGCATGCAACCTCCCAGTGTGCGGCCTTGGGAGACGAACGAGCCTAAAGTAGGGTGGCTGGATCCTTTGGGCATTCCGTGGGTCGGATAGTGAGTGCGTGTGCGTCTTGCGCCCCATGTGGTGTACGTGTGAGTGTGGTTGTGATGGCATATCGATGCTCCTAATGGAGCATGGCGTAGCCTAGAGCCCAGATGTAGCTCAGTGATGATTACAAAAGTGGCCAAGCCAAGCGCTTTGGTGCCAGGGTCCCCACTCACGACTGTGGTAGTGGGTCTGTTTGGAGGCAGAGAACCTCGTGGGGTGACAGGGGGTCGTGGCACGATGGGGCACGAGGCGGTGGCCTGTGTGCTTGCTCATGGTCGGGGTCGGAGGCTCCCGCCCGGGCCACATGTGTAGCATGCCGGCGTGGATGGGGCGGCCGGCTTGGAGGTATCAGCGGACGCAGATGGGGCAGCTGGCTTGGAGGGGTTGGCAGACAGAGACGGGACGACTGGTGTAGAGGTACCAGCGGACGTAAATGATGAAGCTGTCCCCGAGGGGCTGGCGGACACGTACGGAGCGATTGGCGTACAGGTGCCAGTGGATTAGATGGGATAGCTAGCCCAGAGGGGCTGGCGGACACGTACGGGGCAGCTGGCGCAGAAGTGCCAACGGATGCAGATGGGGTGGCTGGCCTGGAGGGGCTCGTGGACACAGACGGGGCAGCCGATGCAGAGGTACCAGCAGACTCAGATGGGGCAACTAGCCCACAGGGGCTGGCGGACATGGATGGGGTAGCCGGCACAGAGGTGCCAGTGGACCCAGATGGGGTTGCTGGCCTGGCGTGTAAGGCGCTGATGTCTCATGATGGATGCCACGAGAGGCGAGGAAGAGTGTGGTCTCCCCCATAAACTTGCCACTGCGATCAGAGCGGAAGTGGTGGAGAGGGCGACCACACACGCTCACCATAGACAAGCCAGTCCCAAATGGTGGGGGCGACATCGCTCTTCTGTCAAAGATAGAAGAACCAACGGTAGCGAGAGTAGTCGTCAGTGAGGTTCAAGAAATAGCGTCTGTGCTCCCTGACGGACTCCGTCGGAAGGGGACCCATGACATCAGAGTGGACCAAGTCCAGCAAGGCGGACACACATGAGGAGGACAGGGGGTAGGTGGACTGATGCATCTTCCCCTGAGCACACTCAATGCACTGCGTGAGACAGAGAAGTGGAAAGGAGGCTGGGTCAAGGCTTGTGGCAGGCTGCGTGCAGAGCATGCTATCAACAACAACAGGGTGGACATGACAGAAGTGGTGGTGTGTGCTGCGGAGAGAGTGTCCTAGCAACAAACATGTGGCCTGTGGCGGCCGATGGGGAGGGGATGGAGGGAGAAATGCACAAGTGCGACACGTGCCACAAGTTGCCATGAGCGGTGGCATGCAAGAGGATACAAACATACAGGCGTAACAACACAATGCCAACACCATACGAGTGCAGTACGTCCATGCTCATGCGGTCAAGGGCAGTGAAGGACAAGAGGCTAAGCTCAAGACCAGGGACAAAGAGGACATCAGTCACGAAGACATCCTAAGCGGGGCCTCAGAAACAAACAACACTGATGCTGCAAATGGGTAAAATCTGACCAGAGCCTAACCAAATTCCAGAGACATCTGTAACGGAGCCAAGGACACTGAAGGCCTCGCGCGAGGCCATCATGTGATGTGTGGCCTCGGAGTCGATGATCCGGGTCTCGGCCAGATCCTTGACCGGTGTCGCCAAGTTGCTAACGGTTACATGGCAGTGGGCAAGGGACGCGGACGTGTTAGACGGTGGCGCGAACCGGGACTGCCAGTCATCTAGCCATGTGAAATCATCATGAAGAGGAGCAGGTTGGGATGACATGGGAGAAATTGGAATGGACAAAGGTGCAGGGCACAACCGCAGCTCAGACTCTGTCACACATGGCAAGGTAGGGGAATTGGTAATAACGCAACTCAGACTTCCTTTGGGAGGAGGATGGGTCATTCCGAGTTGGAGTGCAATGAACTGCTCTAGCTGTCGCTCGTAGGTGGAGGGTATGATGGAGTAGACCAACTGCGGCGTGACGACGCCTCAGTGTAGGAAGGAGAAGGGAGGCCTCGGTGACGGAAGATCGTGCGCCAGTGGCTGCGGAGGATGTTGTGGTAGAGCTTTCAAAGGGAGAAAGGGAGCAGACGGCGTGGACACAACAAGAGTAGTGTCTGTCACGGATGCGGTGGCAAGACGGCGCTCACGCTGGCGACGCACGGTGGCAATGACGCGCGCCTCATCCGTCAGGAGCGGACACGTGTACTGCCCGTGTTCTGGCTAGCCACAATTGTGGCAGACTAAGCTGTTGCCACTGGGTCCGCTCGACTGTTGCTGTGGGCCCTTGCCCTTTTTGCCCCTACGCTTCTTCTTACCGGAGGATGAGGTGCAGGAGGACGCAACTACTACGGGGACGGCAACATCCGCCGAGGCGATGGCAGGAGAGTCAAGGGCCTCTGTGTGTTGGACGTGGAACTCCTGACGAGCCTCCTCAATGCGGAGAAAAAGCTTGTATGCCCAGGGCATGAGGGTGCCCGGGGCGGCCATGGCGGCGAGTACATCCAAGGTATAATGAATGAAGACGTCGGCAAATAGGTTGGTGGCGCCACGCTTGATGGTCAGGAGCGCGACGAGTACATCATGGGTGTAATGAATGAAGACGTCGGCACATACGTCGCTGGTGCTGTGCTTGATGGTTTGGAGCGTGGATAGAGGGGGTGGCATAGTGTCTCCCAGGCGGTACAGGATGTCCTCCGCCCGCTTCCAGTAGGAGGTGACTGTCTCGGTCTCCCCCATACGCAGGGAGCTGAACTCGAGGAACAGGCGGCTGGTCTCGGCCTCGTTGGACAGGCGATGAGGGCACATGAGGATGTGCCACAGTGCTGCGGGGTCAAGGAGGCTGCCAGTGGTGAAGTCGCTAAGGAATGGCTTGAGAGCAAGACGTGCAGATGGAGGGGCGACGGGGACGAGGGCACGTACAGCGCGACCGGCATCATATACCTGGTTGGCCTGGGTGGAGTCATAGGGCAGGACGTAGAATGGTCAAAGGCCCTCACCCTGCACTCAGATGCAGACGCTAAGCTCCTAGATCCAAACTACTAGCCGGCCTAGAGAGGCGGGGGTGGGGTTTTCTAAGTCCTTTGGCCTGCAGCCAGCACCTAGAGCGGGGCCTATGACTGAAGACACAGTCTGCCTTTGGTGCTGGGTATGCTGTTGCACCAGATACTGAGAAGTAGAGGAAGCGGTGGGACTAGCGTGCCCGGGTGGAAGGAAGGACAGTGACTACTGATGCTGCTGCCACTGCTGCTGCTACTATAGCTGTTGTTGCTGCGGTAGCTATGTTGGCGGCTGTTGTGTCGCTAGTTATTGCGTCACTGTTGTGAGGTGCTGGCGTATGGCGGCTAGTGGATCTGTTGAGCCTGTAAGGCTGATGATAGATCCTGCAGGGTGTTGGTGTTGCTGCGGTGGCTATTGCTGCTGTTGTAGTTATTGTTGGTGATGCTGGTATTGTAGTGGCTTCTACTACGGTTGCTACTGCTGTTATTTCTATTGTTGTTACTACTACAGCTGTTGTAGCTGCTAGTGGTACTGCTACTACTTTTGCTGCTGCTTTTGCAGGTGTAGCGGCGGCAGCTGCTGTTGCCGTTGTTGCTATTGTACCTGCGACAGTTGCTACAGAAAAGGGGACCATTGGGTCCTCCCGCAAAGGACCCCTCCCAACTCTCAGCCATGGTTCCCTCTATTTCTTTAAACTTGTTGGTCACATCAGTAGTGATGTCAGTAGTGGCGTGAGTAGTGACGTTAGTAGTGTGGCTGACGACAACAGGGACATTAGTAGTGATGTTAGTCGAGGGTGGCTGACGTTAGTAGTGGCTGTTGCACTGCTGTTGTAGGTGCTATTGTGATAGCTGACATGCCGCTACAATTGTTGCTGTCACTGTTGCAACTACTGTTTTAACCGTTGACATTACTAGTGACGTCAATAGTGATGTCAGCGCTCGCGGTTGACGTCACTACAACTACTACTGATTTTGCTACTACTATTGATGCTACAGTGCTGCCGTGTGTTGGTGATGCCACTGCGATGCTACGTGCTGCTGGTGCTATTGTAGGTGATGCAGTTGTCGCAATAGCTACTGTGGCTGTTGCTACAACATTGCTACTACACGCTGCTGCTATTGCAAGAGGTGCTGTTGCTACAACAGTAGTAGCAAGGGTAGGGGTGCTGCCCCCGGGCCTTGGCTGTGGTGTGTACATGGGTTTCCACAAATTCTCTTTGTCAATTTGTATTCGTGGTCACAGCTCGCTGCTACTGCAGCTACGCGCTGTTGCCGTAGCTGCTGCTGTTGCTGCTGTTGCTGCCGGCCGTTGCTACTACTACTGTTGCTACTGCCGGCTACTAGGTGCTGTTGCACGCTACCGGCTGCTGCTTCTTGCTACTGCTACTGATCTTGCTTGCAGCTGCTGTTGCTGCTCACTGCTCACTATTGTTCACTACTTGTCGCTGCTCCTGCTGCTCACTCCTGCTGCTCGCTCCTCGTACTGCTCGCTCCTGCTCGCTGCTCGCTGCAACTGTTGAGTGTGATTGCTGCCTGCTACTCCCAATGCTACTACTTGCTGCAACAACTGCTACTTGCCAGCTGCGTGCTTCTCCTGCTGCTGCCGTCGCGTGGGTAACAGCAGATGCGTAGTCACTTTTCGGTGTTGTCGCCACGTACGTCGGCACCGCTCCAGCGTCGGTCGGTTGTGTCGGCCGCGAGTCCACCACCGCTAACACCGCAGTGGGATTAGTGCTGTCGAAAAAAATTCGGCAATGTTTCCCCCGTGTTGGGAGCGTTTTGAAGATACCACCCAACGAGTCAATGCTACTGGAAGAAATCCGGCAGCATTTCCCCTACACGGGTGAATTTTGGGGATCGCCGGCATTGAGTGGACCTGTTCACCAGTGTTCTACTTCTTCTGCTACGTTGTGGCTTTGATACCAAGCTAGAAAACCTAATACAGTAGCTTGGGGCAGCAGCGTTGTTGATGCAGCGTGCGAGAACCCACGCTTGTTTCTTAGGCTATCCCCTCAGACTGCAGCACAAGAGTCTAAGTCTGAGAGCTCTTGTGTTGTTTCTCACAAACGTGTGCGGTAGAGTTAGCGCCAAACAACAGCTCAAAACTGGAAATGACTGATTAGGAAGTGATAATGAGCAACAATGGGAGACCCCTCCTAGATCTAGCCCTGCCCCAGCTCTGTAGAGCTTGTTACTCAGGTTTCTGGTCAGTCAGAAAAATGACCTATTTTCTGGCAGGCAGGGTTTTCTCAGTGAGCCCTGCCAGATGGCCGACAGCCCAAAACATGGACGTCGTTCATTTTGCCTAGAAACTGGACAATATCATAACACTGACGCTGCAAACACAGTTGTATGGTCAGAATCACCTAGAAAAATGTTAATGAGGAGTAATGGCTGCCTAAACCCAGGCAGCGTCTACGCTTGTCCCGGATACTAACAGTACCCAAGAATCATGAAACTTGGACCCTAGGCACAAAATGTCACTACAGATGCAATAGTGCAGTTACACCCAGCACTGGATGTGTGCAAAGAGCATGTGCAGTGATAGTGACTGCCGGCAGCACGACTGCCAAGGTGGTCTACCGATGGAGCTGAGGATGCCAACCAAAGGTAGGAGGAGGCTCTAGTAGAATGCGTGTAGCCTTAGTGTGCGTTAGCTCCACCAGACGAAACTCCAGCAGCGCAGCGTCTTGCCATCAGCCATATGCACGCCAATGTAGACAAGCCGGGGGGAAATAATAGAGTACGATGAGAGATGTGTGAAAACCAGCATGCCATAGAGACGCAGCACCGGTAGCAGCAGTGAGAGTCACCGTTGCCGCCATATTCTAGGACCCATTGTAGCCGTTTTCTAGCAACAACACAACCACGGAATTCCCACCACCTTACCGGTGAGTTGCGGGAGCTACTAGCTCCAGCAGCGAAGCCAAGTAGTAGTTGCAGAAGCACCAGATGGCAGCAGCAACCATGTCTGGTTGGTCATCTGTACCAAAAAAAGGGAGAATTAGCTCTCAATAGCTCATGGCAGTGGCAGCGAGCAATGGCAGCGCACAGCTACGACAGTAGCTTGAGCAGCCGCAGTGTGAGCAACCGCTAGTAGCAATACCAGTGCAGCAGCAGTGGCAGAAGCAGCAACACCATCGCAAGAGTGGTGGCAGTAGTCGTAGCAAGAGAAGAAACCCTGCGCAACATTGTTGCTGTGCAACAGTTTCTATAAGTGTGCAGATATTGCGCAGTAGTGCACAAAAGCTGTATAGGGTTGCGTAGCCCCAACGCAACAGTAAGCGAGGGGTGACACGATCACCCCCACCAGTCACGCAGAGTCCGCATGACTAGAAAAAAAAGCAAAAAGAAATCGTTGGCATAACATATGCGAGCGTAGAAACTGTTGGCGTTTTTTTGTTGGCGTTAGAAACGTTGATTTCATCGTCGGGTGTGCTAACGTCACCAATTTCGGGGTCAAAACTTCATTTTTTTCTTGACATTCTAACTCCTCAAGAAACACAATCAGTTTCTTGTTCAGAGCAGTTTTGACGTTCGGCACCATACTGAGCGCGTCGATGGCACCGGTACATGACAAAGGCAAAGGCCTCGGAGACCCCTCCTCTTCCCCCTCTTTGAGCATCATGAGTCCACGGTCGCACTCACTTGCAATCAACGAGCTTTTTTGGACACAAGATGAGATACGCCGGCAGCAATAGCTGCAAAGGGACGCATTTCAGGAGATTACTGAGCTACTACGGGGTCGTTCAGGGGCCTCACAACACCTACCAAGAGGATCTACAGGAGCCGCACCATCTGTTTATTATTCTACACCGTGCACAATGCCACAGCCTTAGCACCCTTCATCATAGGTTGACACCTGGGATGAGGAGAAGATAGAGGTTGACACACGAGAGGATGAGATGTGTGTCCTTGAGGAGCGTATTCGTGAGCTACGTCTGGGGTCACAACCTCTTACCCCGCCACCTTCTTGCCGTCAGGATCAAGCATGTCATTCAGTGGCGTTCACCTTTGGTGGCATTTCTCTCACTGGTGGTCTCCCTATACCTTGTCGACCATCGCCCAAGCCTAAGGTCACCCTCCCCACAGATCGGCGACCGAAGGACTTTGAGACACGTCTACCCCGTTACGATAGCGATGAGTGATTTGATTGCTAGGAGACCTTGTTTCAGGTGTGGGCCAACTCTGAGGGTGTTTAGCCTTACTACTGCAGCTCGTACATGACTCGCAACGCTCACCAGGTCCAAAAAGCAGTGAGAGCAATGTGCGGTCTTCTCTATGCCATGGCGCAGGAGATTGTGGTCGACTTTCACCCCTTTTTGTGTGAGACCGGGACGGAGACTGGAACAGATCCGCGCCACGGCTGGGAGCTGGCCCTGACACTAATTGTTGTGGAGACCCATGCTACGGGGGCTCCCTGACTATGTGAGTTTCACTCCCTCTGTTAGGGTCCCATAGAGCTTGTAGCTGACTATTCGAGGCACGCAATGCGCCTTTACACGCGCCTTGGGACCGGTGGCGGGATGCAATTGTGGGCACTCGACATCATCATGATGGGGATGCACTTGGACCACGTGAAGCTCTTTACGGGCTTCAATCATGTGGCTCTCTCTGAGTTGTTGGAGTCACTCCCGCTGCTTCCTTAGGCCCATCGCTACTTCCTCCAAGCCACATTCGCTCATGAGGCTTCTATCGCCCATTAGTAGAGTCCACTTGTTGTAGCATTGATTACAACCCCTCCTACGCCTTTGTCCCAGCTCAGCAGTCCCACCTCCACTACTTCCTCCTCCTCCTCCTCTACCTTGAGTGGCCACACTTAGGGCGTTCTAACGGTTGTATAGGGGAAGAAGGGGAAGAAGTGATGCGAGAATGAACAACAGCAAAATCCGGTGCGTAGTGGCAGTGGACGCTCTGTCCACTGCTACATCTGTGGAGGCGCTTACTGCTATACGGAGTGTGAGCAGCCCCTTGACTGGACTCGGATCATGCGCGGCCTTCAGGTGGCGCACATGTAGTGGATTTCCTTGAGTGACACACGGCCGGGGCACGCCGCAACCATGATTGTAGCAGACGCATCCGTTTCACCAGGCGACAGTAGTGATATGGACCGTCGAAATGGCACGATTGTGGAGCTTTGTCAGCTTCTAGCACTTCCTAATCAAGGAGGTGGGAGTGCGTTATCACAGCCGAGTGGTCCCGCAACAGCTTGTCTTACTATATCTGTTTTCCGTGATGATGCTTGTGGTGGAGCTCAGCTGGCTTGCGATGAGGATGGACTTGACAGTAGCAACTGGCTTGACGAGTCACAGATCCGTGCTATTCGCCGTTAACTTGAGTCCTCTGGTGAGCGTCCAATAGAGGCAGAGTGTTCTGTGGCATGTTGCTCAGTGTTAACGACAGGTCATGAACCGAGTGGCACCTAGATCATTGACTTTGGTGCCACCCATCACATGACCTGTTGTCGTAGTGACTGTGTGGGGTCCCGTTGCGTCTGTTTGATCTGTTTGCATAGGGTCTGGGCAGTCGTTGCCTGTGCAGGGAGTTGGGGTTGTGTGGTTTGATGGTCCATCTGGCCCCTTGTACATTTCTGATGTGCTCTTTGTCCCTGCTCTTGAGCTCAACCTGCTCTCTGTTCGTCCATGCACCAGGATGGGCCTCACTGTTGAGCACTCTGCTCACTCTGCCACAATGACTGCTCTTGACACATGTGTCTTCATACTTTGTGTCTCTGTTGTTGATGATCTCTATCATGTATTTTGTTGCATTCCCTCTATTTCTCCCCCTCCGTCTCCTATGCGTGTGTTTGTCACTGGTGTTCTCTCCCCTGAGCACCAGCGCTAGTTCCATCGTAGCCTCTGCCATGTGAGCTCAAACACTGTGTCCAAGCTCATTCAAACTTAGCCAATCCTCGATGCTGACGCAACTTCCTTTGAGAAGCTGCCCAAGACTGCTTGTCGTTTTTGCGCCCAGGGTAAGATGCATTAGTGCTCTTACCCTAACTCCTCTCGGGCACTGCGCCCACTAGTGTTGGTCTACTCGAACCTTCTCGGTCCTCTCCCAATCGAGTCCCTCTCTGATCGGGGCCGATATGTTCTCACCCTGACTGATGACTTCATTCGGATGCGGTGGGTCTATAGCCTCCGCCACAAGAGTGACGCCACACTGGCGGTCCACCTATGGCCTGTGATGACTGAGCGTCAGTCTCATCACACCCTGCACATGTTCCGCTTGGATCATGGTGGCGAGTTCTTCGGTCAGATGGATGCCTACTTTACCGAGCACAGTATCTTTCACCAGCTTTTCGCCCCTGCTAGACCATAGTAAAATGGTGTGTCTGAGCGTTGGAATCGCACCATGGAGGATGCAATTTGTGCTATGCAGTTTAAGTGCGGTCTTCCGGAGTCCTTTGCTTTTGAGGGCTTCTCCTACATGACGTGGGTCTAGAACTGCTTGCCGCATGGTCCACTTCCAGACCATGTCACACCGTACGAGTTGTGGTTCACCCATTGTGCTGATCTTCATCTCGCCCGCATTTGGGGGTCCCTTTCCTGCGTCTGGTACACCAAGGACCATCAGGGATTTCCCCTCGCATATGCATGTGTACCTTCCTTGGCATCTCCCCGCGGTCAAAGGCCTGGCGCCTTTGGGACCCTGCTCGCCATCAAATTCTTGAGTATTGAGATGCCCTCTTCTTTGAGGCTCTCACCTACTGCAAATCGTCCAACATTCTGTAGCTGGCCGTTAACCACGTTCCTACTTGTGTGGCCTCCCGGCGAATGGGGGAGACTAGTCCTACGGATGGGTCCGTCAAGGCCTCCTCACTTACGGTCCGATCTCTGGTTGCTGACGATCCTGCCATCGTGGCTGTGGGTCCAATAGCCACATTATTCCCCTCTAGCACACGTGATCCCGTGCCGATGTCAGACCCTTGTGGCACATCTGATTCAGTGCCAGTGTCAATCCCCTCTGACACACCTGATCCCGTGCCGGTGGCAGACCCTTCTGGCACACCTGATCCCATGCCAGTGTCGGTCCCCTTTGACACACCTGATCCCCATGCAAGTGTCAGACCCCTCGGGCACATCGGATTCCGTACGAGCATCAGTCCCCTCAGGTACACCCGGTCACATGCCAGTGTTATTCCTCTCTTTCACACCCACTCCTGTGCATGCACCTATTTCACCTGTGGTTATGGTCCAGTAGCCTTCTCTGTAGCTTGAGGTGAGCACCTCTGCATTGGGCTACTCCCGCAAGCCCAGTGGTCATCTCCAAGTACTGGCCTCTAGGGTTAAGCGGACTGCTGACTCAGTGCCTAAACACCTGACTCCTACTGTTCAAAGTGGCAAGCTTGGCACAAAGACCGGGGGTGGAGGCCAAGGCAGTTCTTCAGGCTGCCTATAGGATGAAGGACCTTGGTCCTGCAGTTGTGTTTCTTGGGATAGAGATCGTGCATAATCGTTAGTGACGGACACTCTTGATGCATCAGGTATGTTATGCCCGCATTGTGGGGGAGCGATTTGCTGACCTCCTTGGTGCAGTTCCCACAGCCTCCACCCCCATCACACCTGATGGGCAGGTTGCTCTGAAGGTGGATGATCCAACAGAGCTCAGGGAGACAGCGGACACGACCCTGTACTTGTGCCTGATTGGCTCTTTGATGTACTTGGCCACTACTATACGACTGGACATTGCCTTTGTCGTCAACCTCCTTGCACAATTTTCACAGTGTCCTCGGGCGAAAGCCCTTCACGTTGCTGTGTGAGTGGTACGGTACGTGGTGTGCGTACCATACCTCAAACTCTGCTTTGGACGGCAGTGTTCAGTGGTAGTCGATGGCTACACAGACAGTGATTGGGCATGGATTCCTGATGGGCATAGTCGGACAGGCGACGTGTTCCTCCTCGGTGGCACCGCTGTGTTGTGGCGCAGCTGCAAGCAGGTTTGTGTTACACGTTGCTCATCAAAGGCTTAGTATGTTGCTCTGGGGGCTGAGGCTGATGAGGCGGTGTGGCTGTAGCGTTTCTTTCGTGACTTACGTCAGCCGGTGCCTTGCGTCATTCTGGTTGTGACAACGAAAGTGCTCTTGCTATTGCAGAGAACTCTGGTGTGTTTCATGCACGGACAATGCACATTGCTATTGCGCATCACTTTGTGCATGATCTTGTGGAGCTACAGGTGATCTCTGTCATCTCGGTCGGCACAGACATGTAGCAGGCTGACTTCTTGACCAAGGCACTTGCGCGCGGAACGTTCATGGTGGCAATTTGTCTAGTCGGGATTCACCCCTTGCCTGAGAGTGGTTGAGAGTGGGGTATGTTAGCATGGACTGTTGAGCATCTTGTTGCGCACCTGTATCAGTTTTGCATGTGAAAGGATATGCATACCATCGGGTCATGGGGGAGTGTTGTGATGTGAGTCGTCCCCGTCTGTTTGTACAGCTTAGTGTGACTACTCAGCCATGTCCATGCTCGTGCAGATCCTTGATGCGGACGCAGCTGGCGCCCAAGCAAAGACGAGTGGTGGCTCCACCCAGCAACACCTGCTGGAAAGAACCACGACGTCTTCGGTGCTTGTTGGGGTGCTTTGCGGTTTTTTTGTAGACGATAGAGTTTTCTCGTTGGACTGGCTCTTGAGCCCGATTTGCATGTTTTGTATTGTTTGTCCACTGATTGATGCTGAACTTGTGCGTGTGACCAGTCGTAGCGTCTGGCTTGAGATTTTGCATCTCTAGGTTTAGACGGTATCGCGTTTTGGATACCCCTGCGCAGAGTTACGGCCAAAACAGTGGTTTTGGGGCAGTTTAAGGACAAACGGACATTGTTGCGTGCGTCACCCACCATGCGCCGTGGCAGCTATTTGTGCTGTGTGCTTGTCAGTTGTCATTCCTCTGTGCATTACTAAGCTATTGGAGCTTATGAGACTTTGCACGTCTCCCTAGCCTGACCCTTGTTGTTTCTTGCATCTGCTTGCTTGCTAGTGCGCCAGCTGACTGGACAGTGTCACCACGTCAGCAACAGCAAGGTTAGGAAGCTTTCCAGCAGTTTCTGACTAAGAAATGAACAGAAACTAGGTTTGGGTGAGTACCAGGCTCAGTTTGTGACAAGAATGCACACAAGTAGAAGGCACATGTATGTAGCTCAGGCACAAGATCATGCACAGCTGGTGAAACCCTTTAGCCAGTTGATGAAAGAGGATGGCTCGTCGTGTAGCCATGTCGTCACGATGACTCAACCTGCAGTGTTGTCTTTCTTTGGTCAGACACCTGCATCAGTGAGGTGAGTGTGGAACGAGGCCAGAGGTCACCGTGTGGTACTGACACAATACCAACACTCTCCCATGACCCACAGCCGACATACACACAGAAACTCATGGGCATAACACCGACGTCACAAGAAGTGACACAAGACTGTACACAAGCACTGGCACGAATGATCAACCTGGAGCATCATGAGAGCTCAACAGCCCAACGGCATGAAATGCTGCCTTGAAGACATTTCTGCTAAGTTCCTTTGTAAGGAATTCAGCTTGTTGCTTTCGGGTGACAACCCACACAATCTGAACATCTCCTACAGCCACACGCTCATGCACAAATTGGTGTTTCACATTGATATGCATTGTGCGAGTGTGATGCATGCCCTAGTGCTCAGCAATAGCTTTCGTACTTTGATTGTTGCAGCGCAAAGTGATGCAGCGGATGGGGACACGCAATTCTTACAACAATCAACACAGCCAGACACTCTCACAAGTGCCTGCACAAACAGCATCATACTCTGCCTCACTGGTATCAGATTGTGTAAAAAATTGATGATTGAGATGCAATGTTTACGCCAAAAGATATGGTCTTTGAACGTTGTTCCACTTCGGAATTTGGTTTCTACCACTACGTTAACTATTTTCTATCAAAACAATGTTTCTGTGAAAGCAGACATAGAAGATCTTTCTTGCATGCCTGAACTGAAAGAGGTGGAGTTGATCTTTCTTGTGGAAGCACATCATTCTTGCAATCCTTCAAATGCGTATGAATGGTATGAGCCATTATGCATTTCAGCAACCACTTTGGGTGTGAATGGACTTCGTTGTGTAGAACAACATATGTTGCATTACAAAGAAACATTTTCAAATGAGCTCTTTGACATGATCTCTACATCTCCTGCTATTGGTAAAGTTGAAATTATTCTTCTTCATTGAAGGCAAAACAAGGAGCAAGTTCCTTCCAAGAAAAAGCAAAGTACTGGGTACAAAGACGTTTCTACACCCACTGCCTCATCATTGGGGATTTTCATGTGGATATTGCTTGTGGTGTAAGTCGTACGTGGGCATTCCTTCATGAATCTGCATTCCAACAGCTTGCAACATATCCTTATCACAAATTGGGATCAACAATTGATGATGCTTGGTCCAATTTCCCTTCACAATATGTGTTTATTTTTCCATCAAGAAACATACTACTCGGATAACTTCCCAATGTTTTTGTCTATCCATTGATTTGTTTTGAAGAAATGCTCGTCCTTCATACTTCTGCGGTGAGAATTCCAACTGTTCCAGTGGAGGTTGCATATTTTAAACTTCTTTTTATGCATCAGGTGTGTATGATGTTAATGTATGTATAAATGTGTGTGTGTGTGTGTGTGTGTGTGTGTGTGTGTG